>JAJIBD010003359.1:0-178249 GCA_021461705.1 Cryptotis parvus | reverse complement strand
TCTAGACCCATGAAGATCTGATGCAGCAAGAAGCCAGACTGTTTATTTTCCTCAACCACCCCGCATTCAGTGAAAGCACTTGAGCTAACTAGCTTGGAATAGGAAGAATTAACACCATGGAAACGGCACCTTGTAACATCAGGGCACTTGCTGCCCTCAGAGAACTGCTCTACCAGCACCCCACTGCCATACCCTCATCGATACCAAACTCAAGAACTTTTCCTATTTGAAACAGGTCCTGTGACTTCATCTTCTAGAAATCCTAGATAAACAGCTATTGGCTGCTTTTTATATGCCAAGCATAATGCAGGAGTTCCAGGGAAGAAAAGGACAGGCTCATCTTTGTTGACTGGGACAGGCTCGGTCTTTGTTTGAGCGGGGCGCACAGGGGCACCATGGGGACATCAGCTATAAACAAAGAACTAATGATGCATATTAAAAGGCACAGTTGGGCCGAGAGCGATAGCCCAGCGGGTAGGGCGTTGGCCTTGCGCCTTGACCGGCCCATGCCGGCCCCGGTTCGATCCCGGCATCCCATATGGTCCCCCGAGCACCACCAGGAGTAATTCCTGAGTGCAGAGCCAGGAGAAACCCCTGAGCATTGCCGGGTGTGGCCCAAAAAAGCAAAAATAAATAAATAAATAAATAAATAAATAAATAAATAAATAAATAAATAAATAAATAAATAAATAGGCACAGTACCTAGACTGGGGAAGTGAAGTATTTTAAAGGAGACAGTTCTACCAAAGCAGCCACAGAAATGGTGATATGACGCCAGTGTGTGTTTTGCAGTGAGACACGAAACTGAGCTTCAATACTAACTTAGCAGATTCTTGTTGGGTGACCTTGAACAGTCACACAATCTGGGTTCCCTGTCGAGTCAAAAGAGGCTAATCTTGACACCTGCTCCATTGAGGGAGAGGGATGAGTTTTCTCCACTGATGCCATGTGGAACATGTGTCCCAATCCACTGATGCCATGTGGAACATGCGTCTCAAGGCCTGTACAAAGTCACTACTCACTCCACAGGATCTGTGTTGATTAGGGTCTTTCATGGGCCTACCCTGAAGCTGCAGGTCTAGAACACTTGCCATGCCTGAGCAGGCTACAGACTTTGCTCCCACGAGTCACTTTCCAGCCAAGTAGGGGCTTGCAGAGCCCATCTGGTGAGGGGGCAGACGGAAGTCCATCAGACTCACTGTCAAAGCGTGCTGGCTTTCCTAGGTAATGGACTTGGCAGGTCTCATGAGTGCAACTGCAGGAGTTCTCCACATGTGTTGAGGCTAAGTCAATGCTGGTGCCTTCTGAGTCTGGGCCGCGGCCTTGGAGGGTCTCTGAAGGACAGCGGGCCGGCAGCAGGACCGGGAGCTTGCACACCCTTCCCTAGGGGGCTGTGCTGAGCCATAAAAGAGCACAGGGGCTGTGATCAGAGAACAGATGGAAGGTGGGAGCCGTGACCCGCAGCCTTCAGCCTCCCTTGAAGATGGCTCTTCCACAGCACCAAGCCAGCAGCCTGAGATGGGTTTGTGAGCTCAGCCTGGGCAGAAGCAAATAGTGGCTCTGCCTTCACTTGCCAGCTGTGTGCCTGGATGGTGCCCTCTGCAGTGTGCTCAGCTCAGAACCAACCCCCAACCCAGATGCCGGCCAGCCTGGTAGCTGGCACCCAGGAGCTGGCATGGTTCTGCTGTCCCTGGGACCGTGGGGTGGCCGGAGAAAGTGAGAGCAGCTGAAGTTAAGCGTGCCAGAACTCCCTGCCCCTCACGTCCCATGGACCCCAACTCCCAGAGGGAGTCCCCAGTGAAGACCAGGTGCCAACAAGTGACCTCGGTGACAGGATCCGGTGGCCCAATGACCGTGATCCAGAGCTCCCTGCCGGCCCGATTCTGCGAGAACTTTCCAGGTGCCACTGGAACTCGGTGCATCCAGGAGCAGAAGCTGGGATGGAATGTGGCAAAAGGGAAGAGGTGGAGAATTGAGAGGAGCGGGTATAATGGAAGGTGCAAAACAGAAAAGCCCCTCGCGGAAGTGGTGGGCTAAGGCCAGGGGAAGCCTAGGGGAGGGATCGGGTCACCGTGGGAGCGCGAGAACCAGAGCTGTAACAATACAGAGGCGGGGTCTGGGGGCTCGGCCCCTCCGAGGGTCCCTGCGACAGGGGAGTCTAACCCCCCAGCCCCATGTTTCCCACATCGATGTATCCCTGAGTTTCCGTCTCGCCCAGACCTGAGCAATGCATCCCTCGCTCTGTCCCGTGGAGCCACCTGCCTGCTACAAGGGCAGACCCAGGCTAAGTATGACCAAAGTCTCAACCTGGGCTCGGCCTGGTGCCAGACCAGCTGAGCCATGAAACAGTTTGTCCCTGTTTCCTGAGTGCTGCCTGGTTTCGTCAGGGGAGACTCGCTTCACTGCGTTAGGAGCTAAGGGTGAGGTAACTGTGGGGTCACAGCTCTAGGACAGGCTCCCGCAGGCTCAGAAAGGGGGTCCCCAGTTCTCCAGGTGCCTCCCCAGCTGCCCCACCGGCTCTGCTGCTGGAGCCTGTGCCTGACTTTCCTTCCTAGGACACTCAGAGGCGGCTCTGCTGTGCCCCTGAACACACGTCGGCCTTCGCTCGATGCAGCCACACACAATCCAGTCCACTTCCGGTGCAGCCCAGCCGGAGAGCTGGGACCTGTCAGAGAAGCCCGCCTCCCCCCCCTCCCCCTTCTCCAGATGACACCGTCTCAGGCCAAGTTCAGCACCCCGCAGTTTGCCTTCACAGTTCTACCACCTGACTCCTAATGGGGTAATTAAGCCATTTAGCTTGTCTACTAAAAACTACTGACATATTAAGTCTTTTTCTTCCCATACCTTTTATAAAATAATGATCCTTTCTTGCCAAACGCTCATTACAATAACAGTTCCCAAGCCTGGTGTTAATTGTGTCTCTTGTTATACAGTTACAGATCATACTGGCTCCGGATTGCAACATATAATTATTTTTATGCATTAATACCCAGCACGTCCAGAGAAATAGATGTCACCTAGCAATTAGGGGGGAGGGGGTCCACAGTGCGCCACTAGTAGAGGTCAGGGCTGCCTGTTGAAAACTCACAGAGGTCCATAATCTCAAACCTTAAAACATTTATCTGTGGTCCACTCAGGTAGGGAGAGGACCCCCAAAGAGAGGTCCGGGAACTCAATCTGGGGAAGGCCCACTACGGCTGGGGACGTGTCCCGAGCTTAAGAGCGCATACACTGCGCTCAGCCCGGCCCAGCCCACCCCCCAGCACTACTCGGCCCCACAAGCACTGCAGGCGGTTCCCACCGGGGGCAACACAATGCATCAGCCCTTCGTCCTCCGGCCTGGCACCGAACCACAGCTGCGGGGTCAGGAATCCCAGACAGAGCCTGGACTCCCCGGACATTGCTTAGGGGACCCCCTTCCCTGAAAAGAGAGAATCTGAGTATCTTAGCTCAGTGGTGTGCGTGTGTGTTTAAGCTGTGTGCCCTATTTACCGTCCACAGAGGACTTGAGAACCCTGGTGGGGGTTTTCGAGATCGGACAGGCAAGGTCTAGTTTTCCATCTGCCACCTGAGCCTCAGAAACTTCGGCACCCCAACAGCGAAGGGAGCCCACCCTGTGCCAGTCTGCACGTGGCAGTCCCCATCTTGTCCTGCGGGGCCCCTAGCACGTGACAGTGAGGCTGCGAAGGACAAGAACACAGGGGACCCTGAGCCCACACAGGGGACCTGGCCCCCGAACCTGGCCCCGAAGAGTCAGTGGGCCACCTGAGCAAGGGGCCTGAGCCACACAGGGGAACCTGGGGACCTGCCGGGGACCTGGCCCACAGGGAACCTGAGCCCACACAGGGGAACCTGAGCCCACACAGGGGAACCTGAGCCCACACAGGGGACCTGAGCCCACAGGGACCCGGCGGGCTCGGCCGCGGGGACTGAGCCAGGGGACCTGGCCCAAGGGGCCTGGGCAGGGACCCTGGTCACTGGGGGCCTGGCCCCGCAGGGGCTGTCACGGGGGTCCCGGGGACCTGGCCGGAGGGCCAGGGACTGGCGGGGCTGGCCCAGGGGCCTGGGCGGGGCGGGAACCTGGCCCAACGGCTGGCTGGGGAACCGGGCCACGGGAACCTGGCCCACGGGGAACGGCCCCCGGGAACCTGGCCCCGTGGGCCGGGCTGGCCCACGGGCGGCCCGGGGACCGGCCTGGCCGGGGCGCTGGGCCTGGTTGGACCTGAGCCGCCTGGTCCAAGGGGACTGGCCACAGGGGGCCCTGGCCCACAGGGGCCCTGAGCCCACAGGGGGCCGGCCCGGGCCCTGAGTCCACAAGGGGACCTGCACAGGGACCTGAGCCCACAGGGGACCCTGAGCCCCTGTGGACCCACTGGGCACGCCCTGAGCCTGGTGTCCAGCACTAACAGCAAGTTGGGGACACGGGAACCCTGTGGGTGTGTTTGCGGGTGGCCCTGCTGGGAAGCTGGGGACCTGCTCATTGTCCGGTGACAGTCCATACTCCTGCCCCCACTCTGTCGCCTCCGCACCCACTCCTCCACCTGCCAGGCAGCTTCTCCACAGGGCAGGGGCACTGCCAGGGGCAGCACTGGCTGAACTCACACGAAGAAGCTAACGCCTCAATGGCAAACTTGCTGCGACACCAGCTGCCCGGGCGACAGAGTCACCAGAGCTTTGAAACGTCCTTCCTGCCCTTGGAGTCAGGCATGTAACTCCCCACACCTCTGTCTGACTTGCACACGTTACTCAAACATACATTACAAACACATAACCTCACATATACGGGTGCATGCATACGCGGATTCCCAAACACACACACACTCATGCATACCACACACATACACTCTCACACACACTCACACATACTCACCCACATACACTGGGCTCATGTGCCCCCTGGCCAGAGGGGAAGAGGAGGAGTTAGTGTTTTCCACATCCAGGAGACTCTCCTCTCTATGGGACAAATCTCGGCCCATATCCCACGCCAAGGTGGAGATGCCACATCTCAGCCGGGGTCTACGCAAAGCCACGGTCACTTTAGTGAAACCCTGTGAAGAAATACGGTAAATAGGGCTGGAGCAATAGTGCAATGTTTAAGGCATTTGCCTTTCCTAGCCCAACCTGGGTTTAATACCCGACACCCAGCTGGGTCATGACCGTTTAAAGTGCCCTTTCCAGCACACTAAAAGTTAAGTTTCTGAGAGACAGCATTCTAGGATTCCAGGAGAAGGGGAGAACTTGTTAGGTTTCTGATAAACAGCATTCAAGGAGCCGGGAGAACTTGTGAATGAAATACAGGCTTCATGGCGGCACCCTGGGGGCGGGGGGGGGGGTATGCTAGAGGAAAACTCTCACATCAGTTCATTCACGCAGCCATCGGGCTTGTGAAATCAACTATCTGCCAGCTACTATTCTACCTGGGGAGAAAACAATGAATGCTCAGATATGAGCCAATTGTGAACCTTAGGGAAATTACACTCTAATGAAGACTAGAGGCAATACACAGGGAAATAAAAACAACGTGAGATTCATACATTGCCAAAGGCAACCACGAGACATAAGAAGTGCTGCTGTGGGGGCGGAGCCATAGCACAGCCGGGTAGGACATTTGCCTTGCACGAGGCTCACCCTGGTTCAATCCCCGGCATCCCCGAGCACCACCAGGAGTAATTCCTGAGCAAAGAGCCAGGAGGAACCCCTGAGCATCACAGGTGTAACCCAAAAAGAAAAAAGAGTGCTGCTAATGCCGGTGTATCCATCCCTCAGATGTGTCCATCCCTCAGGTCTGACCATCATTTCCCAGCCAGGTGGATCCACTGGAAGCTGGTATCTAAGCAGATGGGCCGTGCTGGAAACCGGGAGCCTTGGTACTCAAGGAAGCAGGACAGAGGAAAGTTCCTGCGCCAAAGTTCTCCACTGTCACATGGAATAGACAAATGGACTTTGTGTTTGGGGTAAGTGTGTGTGTGCAGCTGTGTCTGATTTCAGTCTTGGTGGTTCAGGCACTGCACTGAGGATTGTGAAACACGGCCCTGACCATTAGAACTGCTGCAAATGTTTGCTTTGGGAGACCACAAGTGCTCTGTTATGGGAGGAAGGAAAAAGAGAGAAGAAACAGGCTCACAGCCTTGGAGAGCTGTAGGACGGGATGTGTGCACATACCAAGCTCCAAGACACACTATCCCATTTCACTGCTCAATTGTGACAGATAGGGGCAGGAGCGATAGCCCAGCGGGTAGGGCATTTGCCTTGCACCGGCCGCCAGCCTGTGCCGGCCTGGGTTCGATCCCGGCATCCCATATGGTCCCCCGAGCACCGCCAGGAGTAATTCCTGAGTGCAGAGCCAGGAGAAACCCCTGAGCATCGCCGGGTGTGACCCAAAAAGCAAAAAAAAAAAAAAAAATTGTGACAGATAACATGCAAAAAAAAAAGTTGGATTCAACCATTCTGTGAAGCATTTTGTGTGTGCCCATATTGCTTTAAAACAAGGTATAATGACATGCAGAGACAGGAGCCTTCACTCTTCACGTGTACACACACACAACACACCACACACATGTCACACACACATACATTCACACACACTCACACATACATTATATACACTACACACATATCATACACACCACACACAAAATTCACACATGCACATACCCCACACACACCCACACGCACTACACACACCACACAGACATTCACACACACCACACACATATACACAAAACACACACACCCACTGCAACAAAGTTATGAGAGAAAGCCCAGCGCCTGTGCCAGAGACAGCCTGGAGTGGGGGTGGGAGGCCGCAGGAGGGAAAAGGGGGCATGGCTGAGGGGAGATGTACACTGGTGGGGGATGAGGGCTGGAACCTTGTAAGACTGAAATCCGAGCATGAACAACCTTGAAACTGAATCTCGTGGTGATTCAATAAAAATAAACAAATACATTTTAAAAAAAAAATTTTTAAAGGGTATTTTCCAGGGGGGGGGTGGGTGGAGGAGGAGACAGAGAGAAGTTTCTCAGGGAGCCAAAGTCCCCATGCCTGCCCGGAGACCCAGCGACCCAGCGCACGGGCTAAGGAACACAGCAGTCAATTTAGTCTTACAAAACCCAAACTTGCCAAGAGTTTAGGTCTGAAATAATCCAACCCCAAGAAGAGAAATGACTATTTGGTGATGGAACAAGACGCTAACTGCCTCTGGAAAGGCGGTTTTCACACAATCGCTAAACCACCACACTAGCTTTCCGCACACGTGACACAACATGCTAGATGCCCGGAGCCTTTCAATTGCCCAATTAAGGAGGAGAGAGATGAAAGAAGACTGTTTGGAAACTGAGCTGAAGAAAAGAAACAGTATGTGGGTGTTTGGAGAATGTCAAACTTTACATTCAATTTTAATGTTGGCGGTGCTGATTTATAGAAAATGCCGAGTAAAAGTGTACATATCTGAGCACATGAGTGTATTTCAGGCACACACAAGAGGCAGGGGTGTGGTGTTCTGATTTAAATTGAGATGCCCAGCTGAGTGCCAGACCTCAGGTGAAGTGGAAGGAGAGGAGAAGCAACATGTCACATATAGTAGTGAATAAACACAATGGGGGACCTGAAAGTTTCATGATCCACAGGCATGCAGGTTGTCAGAGGACATGTCTACTGAATCCATATCATACTGTATCATATCTGAAATGATTCTGACTGTACCTTTGCCATTGTCTTATGAAACAATAAACTAAAAAAGCTGCCAATTAAACTACAACATTAACTGTAAATTAAATTCTTCTCTCAAAAGTGTTCAAGTGTTTGGGAACGCTTGTAAACCAGACAAGCAATAATAATAGTTGTCTTTCTGCTGTGCCATGCTTAGAAGAAAACAATATGAGGTAAAAGAACATAGTGGCCTTATAACAGGGGAGCCGCAAAGCAGGGACCTTGGGGGGAACATGGTTACTTGTAAAAAAAAAAAGAAAAGCAGAGAAGATGAAAACAGATGAACAATAAAAGCCAGGTGGCAAAAGCAAGACTTTGGAGCTGCAGGGGGACAGTCAGAAAGCTTGTCCCAGAGAATTCTCAGAATCCCCTTAAGGACAGGGGACTTTCCATCATCTGGAGAGCTGGAGTTTCAGCCAGAAGACAAGATTTCAGGAAAGCCTGGGAACAGGAATCCCAACAAGTCCTACCCGGTTCGTGTTCTGCAGGACGTTTTTAATCTAAATATTCACTTGTGAGAGAAATTTGGAAAATGCCGAAAGACAGCAAAACTGGGACCGAATTACTTCTGCAAGCTGCTGTAGAGAATTTAATATATAAATGTTTACTTTTACCGATCCACAAAGGACAATGTCATCAGCGAAGCGGAGGTGGTGTAGTCCTTTGTGGATCGGTGTGGTCCTTTGTGGTCCTTTGTGGATGCCTTCAAAGGCATCGAAGAAATAGCTAAAAGGACAAAGAACCTCCGGCTCCGGGCACATCTCTTTGACTCCACCGTTCTTCCTGGCATTAACATACGCCTCAGAGACCTGGGACCTGAGAAAGCAGGATGAGAATGCTATTCGGGTCTCCCAGAGAGGCATTGAAAGAGCTATGCTTGGAATATCACACCTCACTCAAGTGAGAGAAGGAATCCGGAGTTCCGACCTCCATCGCTATTCCAGAATCAGGGACGCTGTCTCGTTTGCCAAGGCATCGAAAATCAGATGGGCTGGACATGTAATGCCATTTGGAGACAACTGCTGGACTAGAGCCGTTACCGACTGGATCCCACAGGATGTCAAAAGATCACGTGGCTGCCCACCTACAAGATGGTCAGACTTCCTTGTCAAGACCCTGAAGGAACAGTTTGAGGCTCTTCATATTCCTGAATCAACCAGATGCCATTGGGCTACATTGGCACGTGATAGGGTCCTATGGAAATGTTACTGGCGCCCGCTCGACCAAATCGATGAATAACGGGATTCAAGTGATCAAGTGATCCACAAAGGACACCTTTTCCCAACATTTGGCCTTTCGAACTGATAAAGTGAAATCAACATTTTAGTTGTTTGGGAACCTTTATTCTGGGTGTGGAAACAGCAATCTGCAGATACTAACCTAGTGGAGTCTGACCATGCGGCCAGAAGTTGTAACACAGAATTCGCTGAAAGAGGAGCTGCTCGGATTTGCAGGTTGAAGGGAAGAAGGTGGTGTGGCCCTTTACCTCTTTTCAGCACTGCCCAGTTCTTGTCCAGAGTGATTGTTTATGCTTATCAGCATCACAGTGATCTCTTCTCTGTCTTAACTGTTCCCCTCCACTTGGGGCAATTCAGTACCTGTTATAAACCATAATGACCAGAAGGAAGGAAGGAGAGAGAGAGAGAGAGGAGAGGAAAGAGAAAGAGAGACAAGGGGGGAGAGAGAGAGAGAGAGAGAGAGAGAGAGAGAGAGAGAGAGAGAGAGAGAGAGAGAGAAGTATATACCATAAATGAAGGCTGGGGAGTGGAGGGAGGGAAACTGGGGAATTGGTGCTGGGAAATGTGCACTGGTGAAGGGACAGGTGTTGACATTGTATGATTGAACCCTAATCATAAACAACTTTGTAATATGTATCTCACGGTGATTCAATTACAAAAAAGAGTGATAGAGGGAAAGAGACAGGGGGCTTTCAGGGGGTTTCAAGTTTGGCCTTTGAACCTTCCCCTTACCCACAAGGTATTGGGTGATGCCCCCCTCCCCATTTGCCCTCGAGTTTTGCATTGCTGATGGGGGATTATTCTTCTTCCTATGAGCCTTTTGCATATCCTTAGGCCAAATGTTTAGGCCAAAGAGATTTCTTTCTTGTGTAAATACAAAAGGAGAGTGGGGCAGGTATTTGTGAGTTAGTTTGACTCTGATTGCTCCTGGACATCCGGGTCATATTTTCTAACTATAAGCCCCAATTAGAGTTAGAAAATATAATATATTTAGAAAATATAATATAATATATATAAAATATAAACAGGGCGTTCAAACCCAATATATCAAGATCCTTCATTAGCTATATTACGGATTCACCACCAGGATCTCACCATTCTACAAGGAAGTGATCATCGATGTCAAAAGAGGGGGTTCCACAGGGTGATACCATTTTAACAAAACTCTTCAGCACCACGCTCAAGAACATCATGCGACAATTAGAATGGGAAGGAATGGGAGTAAAGATAGACAGTTGGCAATTACACCACCTCCACTTCGCTGATGACATCGTTCTAATAACACCAAACATTAGCCAAGCAGCACAAATGCTGGCTGACTTTGACCAAGAATGTGGAAAGATAGGTCTACAGCTGAATCTCAACAAAACTATGGTTATGAAAAATGAACTAGTTCCAGAGGCCCCATTCACTCTCAATGGAACAAACATCTCTGAATGCAGCAGTTATGTGTACCTAGGTTGAGAAGTCAACACGATGAAAGACCTAAAACCTAAGCTGTGCAGGAGGAAGAAGAGAGCAGCATGGAATACCTTCAAAAGTGAAAGAAGTCAGAAACCCCCTTTCCCAACCAGGGCAGGCCTACTCATGGAAAGTTACCAATTTAGGGCCTGAGTGTCCTTTTCATCTTGAAGTAACCTTTTTTTTATCTACAAAAAGGCCCAGAACAAATTCCTGTTAGAGGTTATGAGACCTCCGTCCCAGAATCTACTATCTGGCTTGAATTGCCTGGATTGCATTCCTGCACGCGTACGCATAGCCATTGCTGACCCATGATCCCACCGCGTGTATCTAGCCGCACCAAATATAGAAAGAAGTATTAAGAATGATCTGATTGGTGGGAGATGGTTACTTGGTACAAAGTCATTGGCTGCCTCGCGCCGCAGACCTTGATATAATATTTTAAATCTATTGGATGTTTATGCGCGGGCTTTTCTGTAGCAGCAGGAACTATCTCTTAAAAGATCCTCCCTGGAAGGGCCCGGGGCTCTCAGCCACTGACCGCTTGGGGTCATGCTATGGGCCTGAGTATACTCGCTTATTAATAAAACCCTTGCTTTTGCATAGGACCCGGTCTCTCAGAGTTTTCCTTGGTAGGTGCGGCATTCTGAGGCTCCCAGTCAGTCACCCCATAGGGTGGCCAACTCTTTCATTAGCATTGAAGAAATAGCTAAAAAGATAAAGAACCTCCGGCTCTGGGCACATCTTTCAACTGCACCATTTTCCCTGCATCAACATATGCCTCAGAGACCTGGGCCCTGCGAAAGCAGGATGAGGATGCTATTCGGGTCTCCCAAAGAGAAATCAAAAGAGCTATGCTTGGAATATCACGCCTCACTCAAGTGAGAGAAGGAATCCGAGCTCCGACCTCTGTCGCTGTTCCAGTCAGGACGCTGTCTCATTTGGCAAGGCATCGAAAATCAGATGGGCTGGACATGTAATGCGATTTGGAGACAACCGCTGGACTAGAGCCATTACCAACTGGATCCCACAGGATGTCAAAAGATAACATGGCCGCGCACCTACAAGATGGTCAGACTTCCTTGTCAAGACCCTAAAGGAACGGTTTGAGGCTCTTCGCATTCCTGAAGCAACCAGATGCCATTGGGCTACACTGGCACATGATAGGGTCAAATGGAGATGTTACTGGAGCCCACTAGAGAAAATCGATGAATAACGGAATGTCAAGTGATCAAGTGATCAGCCCCAATACCATTTAGATTGGATCTGATTTCTCATTCCTCCTATACCGATCCTCTAAGAGGGACTGGATAGTACCAAGAAGAGAACCCACCTGAGCTATGAAATGGGACAACTTTTAGAACTTCTGCTCTGAATCAGCAGGCCAGAATCAGTTTTGTCCTGACAAGTTGTGAAAGGCTTTGCAATGGAAAAAGTATTTAAGAAATACCCTGGGGCAAAGCAAAGACTGTAACCGCAAACAGGACCTGGAGTTGGTTGGAAGAGACGATCAATCTGGCATGAGGAACATAGCTTGGATTACATGATGTGATCTCCCCATGAAAGTTCAACCCATATATTTAGTCTCGAGTGTAGTTATTATGCCTGTCTGTCTCTTGCTGCGTTTATCTAAGAATACTAGATATAGTAAATGTTATTAGTTGGGAGGAGAAAAACAGAACTCTATATTGGCATATCTTAGGCTTAAGTCAGAGGGGCGTGGTAAAGAAAGGCAAGTTGGGTTTGGCTTTGTGAGGCCCTGCCCCAGGGAAGTCAGAGGTTTTGAGCCTGTGGGGCTGGGGTCAGAGAACATTGCCAAGACAGATGCGCGCATGGTCGGCAGCACTTGGTCCGTGTGAGTCTGTTGGCCGGTGTGGTGGTGGCAGAGTGTGTGTACCTATAGGTGTGGAGTGAAGTTGGCAGAAGTAAAAAGCTTTTGGGTTACCTAAACTGAACGTGTGGCATTTTGTTCATCAGTCATCAGCCCCTGAGCATGACCAGGGAACCCTACAGACTCCCAATATTGTTGGGAACCCAAATGGCCCCAACAACAAGGGAGCACTGGGGTCTTCCCCAGGGGGAACAGTTAAACCCTACCTAAAGTTGGCATAAGAAATCTGACCTTATGCCATATGAAATCACCTCCTTCTGACATCAACATATAGCAAAATGACAAAAATGCCCTCTACTCTCATTGGTACAGTTGGGACCTCTATAGAATGTGGGGAGCAGTGTCTGAAGGCGGAAACCTGTCCATACTCATTTTTCGTTGTCTAAATTCAGCTGGAAATATTCTATACTATTAGCAGCAGAAGATAGAAAGGGCCTTCAAGAATGAAGGACCTCACCACTCATCAGAGCCCCAAACTGTCCTTCAGATCATTCTATTCACCCACCCCATTCATATCCCCAGTCTCTACTCCAGGCTCTCACAGGGGTATTTATGAGGTTGACCCCAAGCACACAAGGGTAAGGCTTGAGGTGAAGATGCTTTAACATGTGACACTAGAAAGAAGAGGCAGCAGTCGAAGGTGATGTCTTCACTGGCTCTGCAGGACTGGGATGGTAAGACCCCAGGTCAGATGGGGCCTAGGGGTTGTTGCATAAGCACCAACCCAATGAGAGGGAAGATCCGAGGGCCTTGAGTCCTGCACACCTAGTCTCAGTTGGGTGGTGGGAGCAAGCAAACAAGCCTCACCCAATAACACCACCTATACATCAATCTATAATTATCGAACATAGAATATACCTCTTTCCTCTCTCCTCTCTCTTCTTCCTTTCTCTCTCTCCCTCCCTCTCTCCTCTCTCTCTCCGCTCTGCTCTCTTCCTCTCTCTTTTTCTCTCTCTCTCACTCTCTCACACACACAAATACACACACTTTCTTATCTTTAGATCCCTTTGTCTTAAAACATACCTATTGTATTCTAGATTCCTCCCAGTAAAACTGAAGTTGGACCCAGTCCTGTAAGAGCTGCTTGGCCGAGATTGTCCTTTTTCTTTTACCCCACTCTGGGAGTCTTGGTCCATTGGGAATCAGGGAAGCCTGTCAACTTTATTTAATTAAAATGATAAGAAAGAAAGCCTACTTTAACATTTCTAATCAACAGGAGTCTAATGAGTCCTGTTGGTTCCTGGAGTGCAGGCACGGTTGGGCATTTGGGGAGCTAATTTGCTTCATTGATATTCAAAGGACATGGTTCACCCAGCATTTTCCAGGAGACTTAAGAGCCAAGCACGTCAGTGGGAAGGTTTGATTTTGCACATGATGTTAAACAGTTGCACCACACCGAGCCAACTGTAGCCCCTGATATAAGATGTTGTTGCTTAGACACATTAGCTCATTTCTTGCTCTCAAAATGCTTCTCTCTCACCTCTAAGATTTCTCTTCTCAAATTGTTCAGCGTGACATGGCACCCAATTCACCAGGCCTCGCTCTGGACTGCTGCAAATAGCAGAGCTTTGGAGCCCATTAGCCTGGATCCACATTCAGGTGGATTAGCATCTAGGTGAAATTTCCAAAGGCATTTTAGTTAACTTGTCTTTTTTGTGCAGTATTGAACTAATATTTATTGAATAGCTCTGAGCCAGGCAGCATGTAAGAACTAGAGAAATGGGAGAATCCAGGCAATTCGGATCCCAGTTCTCTTATCTGTGAACTAGAGGGTTGTGAGTTCTGCTGAGGTGCTGATAAAAGGAGAGGGTGGTCAGAGGGGCACGGGGACATCTAGTAAGCAGCAGTTTCATCTTCATGCCCTTCAGTTCAAGGTGACCCAAAGACCTACAACTAGACTCATGCATTTGATGGCAAAGTTGCAATTTGGGATGTGTAATTGCCATGTTGAAATGAGAGGTTCACAAGCTAATATACGGAGTACAGTCAATTGGCAATTCTGTGACATGTGACCTTCGTATCATTCTTAATGTCATCTAACAAATTTTAAGTCAAGTGCTGTGTATCTATGCTAATACTTTATGCAACTAGCATGGGCTATACACAGATGTAGTGTGGATGTCAATAAATGTTTTTATGACTTGAAAATAAGTCCATAGAGAAAATGAATCTTTTCTTGGTCATAAGAGTAATAATATGGGGATGGAGAAATAGTAAGGTGAATAGTGGCTTGCTTGCACAGCACACAGCTGACCCAAGTCAATCCATGGCACCCTATATGGTTGGCCCCCCTGAGAACTGTTATTAGTGAGTCCTAAGCAAAGATATAGGGATAAGCTCTGAGGAGTGCCAGATGTAGCCTAAAATCAAAGAAGGAAAAGGAGGAGAAAGAAGAGAAGGAAGAAGAGGAGAGAGGAAGGAGAAGAAGGTGGAGAAGAAGGAGGTTTCCTGATGGTTCTTACAGGTAGAGAAGCAAAACTCCTGAAATGACTGCCCAGAAGTCACCCAGCAGTCCGGAGAGAGACTCCGCCTCACGTGGGGACCTTCTGACAAGTTCTTTCCTCAGGAGAACCAGACAGTTCCACCTAGATGGCCACAGCAGCGAGGAAGGCCCAGCTACATCCACCTTCCTCTCGCTGTCTGCTGAGGCGTGCTGTGCATCTGACAGGCCAACGGAAAGCCAGAGTCCACCTGCCCTCTGCATCAAACTCTTCATTTCCAGTCAAAACACCTGCATGGACGTGAAATATGAGTGAACCAAGGGCTCAGGAGATGAGAACAAAAACGGAACAATTTTGTGAATTAGACTCCGCTGCTTGGAACATGCCACAGCTTCTGAGTCCGTCACTCCGGCCCAGGACCTCCATCTTGATCTGAGATACCTCACTTCTGTGTGTGAGTGGAGTCGCTCCCTGTGGGGTGAGGGAAGGCACAAGGGAAATGAGAAGGCGTAGAAAAGGAGCCACAGAGAGAGCAAAGGACCAGAACACAGATGCCTTGGGTGTCTGCTGACAGCCCCACCCTGCGAAATGTCCAGCATCAGCTCTCACCTGGGGGTGCCTAAGGTCCCGGAGAGAGACTGAGGAGCTGCTGGCATGTGAGAAATAGCCCAGGGCAGAGGATCCCTCCGTAAACCTGTCTTCTCTCTGGAGAGAAGGTGGCCTGCGAAAGCAGGGAGGCCCCTCGCTGCTCTGGCCTTCAGGCCCCCCACCTCCATGCTCCATGCCTGCCAACACTGTACCCCAGCGGACATCCCACTTCAAAGCCACATCTGCGAGGCTTTCTGGGAACGCACAGGTGACCCCCTAGAAGGAAGTCGGTCTCCTGGTAGTCAGACAGGTCCTCTGTGCAATCAAGTTCCTAATCATAGAAATCTTCCAAATGTTCCCAATTCCGGTCCCAAGAGCCACCACTGCAGCGAAAGAAGAAGCTTTTCCCATCCACCACAGCACCCAGCTGCCCACATGGACTGAGGTGCGTGATTAATTACTCAAGTATTAATTATCACCTCATTCTTCACTACAGAGTTGAGAGCACCGCACTATATTTAGCTCGCGGAAAGCACTTTTGCTCCTTTGAGTGACAAGGGGAAGCAGAAGTGGCTCTGTTAAAATTGTGGCTGTGATTTGTGATCGTAACAAGTCTTGATTTTAGCCACACACGAGTCACCAACTAGAAACTGAAGATGTGAGAAGAGCAGCAGGTAGTGGCAGGGCAGGGGGCTGGGGTGGGGGGCTGGGGCGGGGGCGGGGTGGGGGGGCTGGGGTGGGGGCTGGGGCAGGGGGCTGGGGGGGTGGCGGGGTGGGGGACTGGGGCGGGGGCTGGGGTGGGGGGGGGCTGGGGTGGGGGGCTGGGGTGGGGGGCTGGGGTGGCAACAACCTCAGTAGGGGGCCACAATGTCAGGCTTGGGGAGCTCGGAGTAGAACAATGATCTCCAGGGAAACCCACATTCCAGAACATGTCTGGGAAGTGACAGAATCGGAAGGAGAGTGGCACAAATCAGGACTCGTGCTAAACATCAGCCACACACTGGGATGCGTGTCAAGGATTCAGAGGGACGGGAGGGTGTAGCCTCGCCTGGGTCAGATCTGTAAGTGGCTCCTAGAAGGAGGTGGCACCTGCTCCTGAGACAGTCCCGAGCCGGGGACTGGTGTGTCGGTGACACTAAAGAAACATTCTGAGGCACAGCAGACAGAAAGTGCATCAGCCACGGAAAGTAAGGCCGCCAGGGCAGCTGCAGAGCCAAGGCAAGCGCACGTAGCGCCTCCTGGAGACACTGAAGATGGGCCGAATGTACCTCCCTAAGGTGAGAAGAGATTGTCCTTCCCACACTGTCTGCACAATCTCACTCCGCGACTGGATCAAACCTGGAGATTCCCCTGGTCACTCAAGCTCTGCTCCAGTACATGCACCTTCCATGCAGGCACTTTCTAAGAGTGACCCCCACTAGTACCCCCAAGTCAGGAAGTCATCTAAAACTCTTCTCTTAAACCATGGCCCCCTTGGATTGAGTCTTGGTGATGCCAAGGGCCCTCTGAAGCAGGCTGGATGCCGTACTGGGACCCATCACCCTTGCCTTTCTTGCCTCCCCTGGTTGGTTCTCCATTAACTAACTCTTCCTCTTAGCTTGCCCACACCCTAATCCCGCTGCTGTCATCCCTAATCCTGTTCTGCTGACACCCCTGCTGTCCCAAAGCCTACAAGAGCAGCTCAGGCCACACCAGGGTTCTTTCCTGCACCTGGAGCAGCTCTGGTGCTCAACAGTTTTGGAAGTTGTGTTTCCTGACCACGTGTCCCCTCTAGATACACGCATACGTGCCCAGTCAGAAACACATCTCCTCCTCCCTTCTAGCATTATCATGTCACCTGTTTCTATATGTCCCATGAGATGTGAGAGCTATGTGGATCCTGGCCCTTTGGGTCAGAGTATCCTGAGCTGTATTTGAGCACACAGCTGGCACTCAATCAATGCCCTGGGGAAATTCCAGTACTTAACGCATAAGGAGGCTGGAACTCTGTGGTGGGTGATCCTCCTCTAGGAACCTGAGAACTGAGCGGGCCTTGGATTTAATCAGCGTCACCTGTGAACTCTAGGCAGCCCCTTCCAGTCCCAACAGACCGAAATGTTCTAGGGGTCCAGAAGCAGAACTAAAGAGCTGTGGTTTGCTCAGGCAATGCCTTCACAGAAGGGAAACTGATTAAGAGAAAACAGTGGTACAATATCAAATTTTAAATGGCAGAGAAGACTATTATCTGGAGTGTTTTCATAATTATTCTAAACTTTCACTTGAAGATAGTATTTTCCAGTCACCTATGGTAATGAGGCAAAATGGACAGTGTTCGTTGAAAACAATTTTATGAGGCCAGAGCAATAGTACAGAGGTAGGTATGCATGTGGCCAACCTGGATTTAATCTCTGGGACTCCACCGAGTGTGGGTCAAAAATGGAAGGAAGGAAGGAGGGGAGGGGGGAAGGGAGGGGGGGGGGGGGGGGGGGGGGGGGGGGGGGGGGGGGGGGGGGGGGGGGGGAGGGAGGGAGGGAGGGAGGGAGGGAGGGAGGGAGGGAGGAAGGAAGGGAGGGACGGAGGAAGGAAGGGAGGGAGGGAGGGGAGGAGAGGACCATCTATCTATTGCTTTTGTTTGTTTGGGGGCCAAACCAGCTGTGCTCAGTACCTACTCCTGGCCATGCACTCAGGGGTTACTCATGGTGGGCTCAGAAACCATATGGGATGCTGGGGATCAAATCCAGGTTGACAGCATGCAAGGAATCCTACCCACTGTACATCACTCAGGCCATCTTAAATCTTTACAATAGGGACTAGCAGAAATAAATGAGATGGCTACATAATACATGAAATAAGCCTTTGTCAAAGCAGGCCCTCCCACAAACACACGCACACACACACACACACACACAAGCACACGTACACACATTTAACAATAAAAGAGCTCATTGGAGACTGGTACAGCCCTCCCTTACCCATGCGCCTAAACATGGAGACATGTGTGAGAACAGAAAACGGCGGAAAGCACCGGCAGAGGGCGAAGGTCAGCTGCAAGTGAACATGGCTGCAGAGCACATTTTTGGCTAGGAGCAGGGCCGGAGGGTTGTCATCATTCCTGCAACAGCTATCAGCCACCCAAGCTTCACTCGTGGACTCAGACTGCGAGCCTCCTGTCCAGGGTGTGGCAGGAGAGCGGCTGAAGCTCCATCCTGCCCCCCCCCCCACTTCCTGCAATGCCTGGAAACAGCAAGACACACGCCCCACTTGGGCTGGGACAACCCACACTTTCACCTCAAATAAGGTCGATCAAGTGGGGCTGGAGCAGTGATACAGTGGGGAGGGGAGATTGCCTCGCACGCAACCAACCCAGTGTCAATCCTCGACATCCCATATGGTCCCCAAGCACTGCCAAGAGTAATACCTGAGTGCAGAGGCAGAAGTCACCCCTGAGCATCATCAGGTGTGGCCCAAAGAGTCAAAAAATCAAAATAAAAATATAAAATAAGATAAAAGTCTATCAAGTTTGCAGACTACACTGGTACCTGCTTCCCAAACACCAGAAAGTTTGGGAACTCTTGTTATTACACACCAGCTCCGACAAGCAAAAGCAAACCCATAGGCCCAGACACAGATCACAGCCTAGACCAGGGAGTATCCATGATCCAACACCATGGAGTGAGATCGCTGGCTGGGCAGTCACAGAGCTGATGGGGCATCGGAGAACTATTCCGTGCCGGCACCTCAGGAAGACCCTGTTGGAGAAGCAGTTTGAAGCAGGTGGAAGGTGAAGCGAAGGTAGCTGTTGGGGTGCTGGAGAGCACGGCGCACTGAGGGAATCAGAGAACAGGGGGCGCTCAGAGTGGCCACAGTACTGGAGAGTTGTGTGGAGAGCTGTGGAAAGGGAGAACTAGTTATTCCCCCATGCATTGAAATGGAAGGTCAGGACTGTGGTTCAGAGGTAGAGCACCTGCCATGCCAAAGTGAAGCCATGTATTTGATCTCTCGTCCCGTCCCACCTGCCAACTAGGGTCGCAGTGGTATGCCCAATGTCACCAGTATGGTGGCGACCAAAAGCATATTTCTCTGTGATGTAACATGGGGGGCAAGCTCCCTAGTCTGCAGCCCCCAGAGAGCACCACCATGGGTGTGTCACCCCTCATTCTCCACAACAGTAGCAAAGGAAAGGAGGGAAGTGGTTCAAGCAGAGACTGGGAAGAGACAGTGGAGCGACAGCCAAGAGGAAATGAAGCTTGGACACCCGGAAGCCAATGGATGAAGACAGAGGCGCGCCCTCCTACTTCCGCCATCTTGAATCGCTTTCCTTTGAGGCTCATTTACATAGTTTCCAGGTAAGGCAGAAATATTTCAGCTTATATCACATGGCCTGGAGGTTATTTCAAAACTAGCAATTACCAGTCACCTGGGGTGATGCTGTGGAAACAGTGGTAGGACCCGAGGGGTCTTTCATTCAAACGTTCACTTGTTGAGCTGCATGAAAGGAAATGATTGAAGAGCACTTCCTGCATTTAGTACTGAGTAGGGAAAAGACACAGTCAGACCAGCAATCTGGGTATAATCAGAGGCTGCCTAATGCTGAGAAGAGGTTATCAAGCCATAGCAAGGAAACAAAGAGATAAAACTCACCCTGTTGGAGGGAGGCAGAGAAAGCTTTCAAGCAAGACACAGGAATATAATCCACACAACTAATATTGATGTTAATTTTTTGAATAATGACAATAATATGAATAATAGCAATTATTTATGGAGTGCCTACTGCAAAGTCCCAGGTGCTTCTTCTTATGAGAGCTTATTGATTGCTCTCAGCGCTAATCCCATCAGCACCCTACAGAGTAAAGGATTCTAGTGGGGTTGTTTTGCTGATGAAATAACCAAAGGCACATAACATTAAGAAACAGGTAAGAGAGTTTAGCATGTCAGCCAAGTCCAGAACCTAAGCTCTCCCCATAACACTTTGGGGACTTAGCCAGGAAAACTAGAATCAGAAACAGAATTGCAAGAGGAAGGACTTTGATGAGCAAGTCCAGGGAGCAGGAGGGATAGAGCCTCCAGAAAAAAATAAAGAAAAAAAGAAAGGAGGCAAGCAAGCAAGCAAGCAAGCACAGTGAGTGTGCAGGCAGAGCAGATGTGCCAGGAGCTGACCAATCAGCTCCTGGAGCCAGCTAGGGATGGGCCCTTTGCTCTGAAACTTTCTCATGAGTCTGCACACGGGCAGGCCAGAGGGTGTTTATGGTCAGGGCATCATCCAGCTCTGATCATGGACTCTCTGTGGCCAGCCCATAGGAGGTGGAATTGTAGGTAAAGGGTAACTGCAAAAGTCATGGGAAATGGGATAAATAGTTCAAGTCGCAGTCATTACAGAAGGAGCATCACATAGGAAGCGTGAGTGCAAGGCATTTGGGCAGTGTGTGTGTGTGTGTGTGTGTGTGTGGCAAGCACGCATGTGTGTGCTTGCACATGCGTGCGTGGGTGCTATTTGTTTCTCCCACTTGATTATCACATCATAGGAAGCACTTTCACCATTTGCATCAATAAGCCCAGCTGAGCTCTCCTATGCACGGAGGGCTGAGGATGGCAAAGCCTCTAGCACATCTCAAAGGCAGGTTTTCCTACTGGACAAACGACGACAAATGAAATTTATTTCCATGCATCAGAGTCGTAATTCTATCTCCAAAGTATCATCCACATTAGGAGTCAAGAGCACTGATTGTGAGTAATTTATGTTCCACAGAAAATCCATCTCACTAGAACTCAAGGACACTTTTTCCTACCACCACTGAAAAGGAGACTGAGAAGAGGTTCTCGGGAGAGACGGCACTGAGGGAAAGGGGGATCAGGGCGTCCCAGGCCCTGAGGGGCTCTTTGTGACCCTGATTGCTCTTTCCTTTCTCTCCCGCACCTCTGGAGTGGGGCCTGTGCTGAGCCAGACAGGCAGAGATTCTCTAAGTGCCACGGATGATAAGAGAGTGAAAGGGGACTGGAGCCAAGTGTTACCCTGGGAGAGGGCAGCGGGCTGAGAGCAGCCTCCTCAGGGTCCACTCACACATTCCCCAAGGTCAGGAGCTCCGCAGAGAAAAGGCTCAAGGCATGTGTCCCTAACACCAGCACCACCCCTGGCCTGGAACCCACCTTAGATCTTAGCAGGAGGTTTGGGCAGGAAGGAATGGCCCAAACCCCTCAACCATCAGCACAAATTTCCAGCCCGGGAGCCCACACAGCATCCAGGGAGGACGGACACTCTGTCCGCAGGGCAGTCCACACAGCACCCAGGGAGGACAGAGATCTCTCCCGCAGGGCAGTCCACACAGCACCCAGGGAGGACGGACACTCTGTCCGCAGGGGCAGTCCACACAGCACCCAGGGAGGACGGGCACTCTCCCGCAGGGGCAATCCAGCTGTGGGCTGTTCCCCCACAGCACAGCACCCAGAGTCTGCCAAGAAGATGCTACTTTCAATTCTGCCTCCCATGTTCCTGTGCACCTAGACTGATTCTCAGCCGTACCCATTGCTGATAGAACAGAAACAGTCTGCCCAGGGCCTTCTACAGAGATGCAGAGGAGGGCGTGAAGCCCCCGCAGCTGCCTGGGAAGAGGCATCATCCCCCGCCCCTCCGAGCCCCTGGACAGCAGCTGCTCAGCCCTCAGCATCTTCTCCTATCTGCAGGCAGCGCCTCTCCAGCACACACAGTCCCCAACTCAGGTGGCCGAAGCACGTCCCTAGCACACACACTCCCCACCTCAGGTGGCCTAGCAAGTCCCTAGCACACACTCACAAAACAGGTGGCCTAGCACGTCCCTAGAGCACACGCCTCCCACCACAGGTGGCCTAGCACGTCCCTAACACACACGCTCCCACCTCAGGTGGTGCCGTCTAGGCTCCACCCAGGTGGCTGCGTCCTCCACACTCCCTCCACAGGTGGCCTAGCACATCCCTAGCACACACACTCCCACCACAGGTGGCCTAGCACGTCCCTAGCACACAACTCCCAACTTGGTGGCCGGCGCGTGGCTGCCGCTAGCCCGCTCCACTCGGTGGCTGCCGCCTGCGCCACTCCTAAGGTGCGCCATCCTAGCACACCTCCTACCTCAGGGGCCTAGCCGCCTAGCGCACCTCCCCACAGGTGGCCTAGCCGTCCCTAGCACACACACTCCCACCTCAGGTGGCCTAGCACGTCCCTAGCACACACACTCCCAACTTAGGTGGCCGAGCACGTCCCTAGCACACACTCCCACCACAGGTGGCCCCCACCCAGCTCTGTGGTTCATGGGCACAGCTCCCTTGTAGGAATCCCCCCAGGGACCATCAAGGATGGTCGGTTTCTCTCAGTGTATTACTTAGGTCAGAACCTCATTCCTTGTAAAGGAGAAATAAGAATCAGGAGGGTAAGTGTGTGGAATGTGTGAGTCAGTGAGTGCGTGAGTATATGAGTATATCGTGTATGTGTGAGTGTATGTATATGTGGGGCTGTGGGTATCTTTGAGTGTCTGTGTGTGTACATGTGAGGGGGTGTGTATGTGTCTGAGACTATATCTGTGCGTATGTGTGTGTATACACAGGAGAACATTTTCTCAGGTCCTTCATCCATCAGAGAATTACAGGCTATGTACACCTTTTGGAGGTGCGTGTGAGCATGTGGGTGTCTGAATGTGTGTCTGTGTGTGCAGTATATGTGTGAGTGGAAATGAGAGTGTATATATGAGTGTGGGCATCTATGAATATGTGTGCGTGCAGTATATGTGTCAATGGGTATGAGAATGTGTGTAAGAGGTTGTGTGTCTGGGCATGCGAGTCAGGATGTGTGTATGTGAGGGTGTGTCTGAGTGTGTGTCTCAATGTATGGGTGTAGCTTTGTGTATGAGGGCATGAGTGTGTGTGAGGGTCTGAGCGAGTAGGTATGAGTAACAACATATGTGTGTGTGGTGCCTGTGAATGTCTGAGTATTTGTGTATGACTATGCATGTAATGTATGTGTGTACGAGTGTGTGGTGTATGTGTGGGGTTGTAGGTGTCTGTGTCTGGATATATGTGTGTGTCTGTGAGTGTGTGTGTGTGAGTTTGTATGAGACTGTGTGTATACACACATGTACACATTCTCTCAGGCCCCTCCTCCACAAGAGGCTGTGAATAGCGCCTCCTGTAAAGACAGGGTATGAGCACCTGTTTGAGCCTCTGCTCTCTATTCTCCTGCATGCAGACCAAGGACGGATTTGTGGGGCCTTGTGGTGATTCCATTTCATTCTTCAGAACCCACCACACTCTTCTTTTCCATTCCCACCAACAGTGCTCAGATACTCCGTCCCTGTATCTTTGCCAATATGTACTACTGTCATTTCAATTTTGGGATTTGTATGTCTTTGTTCAGGGGCCATGTCCAGTGGTACTGGGGAAGCTGCAGTGCCAGGGATTGAACCCAGGACTTAATCAGGCAAAGCTTAGCTCTGGACCTTGGAACCTTCTCCTCTGCCCAGTTTTTATGGATTATGTTTAATGAGGTCAAACCTTGCAGTGAAATATGGCTTCTCCTGAGATGGGTTTGTGTTTCCTTAACCATGAGTTCTGTTGATTAGTCTTTTCTCATGGGCCACGTCCATGTCTTCTTTGTAAAAGCATCTTTGCCAAGTTTTTAAACTAGGTAGTTCAGTTTTTGTAAGTCACACAACCGACATTCTCAAACATCTGCCTCTTTATTATTGCAAGTGAAGCTTCTTCGAACACTGGCGCACTCCTCCACTGATCCATCAGCCGTGGCCTCATTTTCCCAACACAGGCAGAGAAAGTCAAGTGTTCTTACAACCAGGTGCCAGTAAAGCACAGAACATTCTCATCCAAGCTCTTCACATAAAGTGTTTGTCAACCACCTTTCAAAAGGTTCCATCTATGAGGTTATTTTGGAAGAAATGTCTTGGACTGAGAATCCTAATTTTGTTCTTTAATACTTTTTCGTTCTTTAATAAGTCTGATCTCGGAAGCTAAGCAGGGTCGGGCCTGGTTAGTACTTGGATGGGAGACCGCCTGGGAATACCGGGTGCTGTAGGCTAGCTCTACGGCCATACCACCCTGAAAGCGCCCGATCTCGTCTTTAATACTTAGAGATGGAATAAGATAGTGTATAATCAAAACTCTGGTTTGGCAGTTTCTACGAGGCACATATCATGCTGATGCCCAAAGCAGACAGAGATATCACAAAAAAAAGAAAATTACAGGCCAATATCTCTGATGAACATAGATGCAAAGATCTTCGGCAAAATATTAGCAATCAGGATCCAAAGACTCACTAAAAAAGATCATACATCATGACCAAGGAGGAGTCATACCGGGATGCAAGAATGGTTCAACATTCGCAAGTCAATCAACATAATACATCATATCAATAAAAGGAAAAAGAAAAACCATATGATCATATCATCAAAGAAGGCATATGACAAGATCCAGCACCCGCTCATGATAAAACTCTCCACAAAATGGGAATTAAAGGATCTTTCCTCAATATCATCAAAGCCATCTACTATAACCCCACAGCAATCATCATTCTCAATGGGGAAAAATTAAAAGCCTTTCCCTTAAGAACAAGGACAAGACAAGGTTGCCCACTATCACCACTTCTATTCAACATAGTACTGGAATTACTGGCCATAGAAATTGGGAAGAAAGAGACATTAAAGGCATCCAAATAGGAAGATAAGAAGCCAAACTATCACTATTTGCAGATGATGTTCCTGGAGCAAGCAGATGCCCTTGGGCTTTACTAGCATGAGACAGGACATATGGAGATGTTACTGGTGCCCGCTCAAGCAAACCAATGATCAACGGGAAGACAAGTGATACAAGTGATGACACAACATTTAGAGGACCCTAAAAGCTCTACCCACATCTTCACGGCAGAGTCTGACAAGCTACCCGTGTCATATTTGATATGCCAAAAACCAGTAACAATTATAGACCTCATTCCCATGACCTGATGGAATGGTTTGAGGCTCTTTATGTTCCTGGTGCAAGCAGATGCCCTTGGGCTACACTAGCATGTGACAGGACATATGGAGATGTTACTGGTGCCCACTCGAGCAAATCGATAATCAACAGGAAGTCAAGTGATACAAGTGAAAAGCTCTACCAAAAGGCTCCTAGAAGCAACAGATATAGTAGAGAGGCAGGTTGCAAAATCAATACACAAAAGTCCATGTCTTTCCTATAGGCAAATAACAAAAGAGAAGAAAATGATATTAAAAAATGTTCCATTCACAATTATGCCTCAGAAAATCAAGTACCTCGAATTTAGCTTAACCAAGGACATAAAGGACCTGTACAAAGTAAGTTACAAAATGCTATTTCAAGAAATAAGAGAGGACATGAGGAAATGGAAACACACCCCCTGCTCATGGAACGAGATAATGAATATTATCAAAATGGCAATACTCCCTAAAGCATTATACAGATTCAAAGCAGTCCCTATAAGGATACTCATGACATTTTTCAAAGAAATTGACCAAACACTCTTGAAATTCATATGGAACAATAAACCCCCACGAATAGCCAAAGCAAACCTTGGGGAAAAGAAGAAAGGAGGCATCACCTCCCCAATTTCAAACTGTATTACAAAGCTGCAGTAATTAAAGCAACATGTTATTGGAGTAAAAAACAGACCTGTGGACCTATGGAATAGAGTTGAGTAAACTGACACACATCCTCAAATATATGATCTTTTAATACTTGATAAAGGAGCAAAAAAACAAAAAGGAGCAAGGCAGTCCTCTTCAACAAGTGGTGCTGGGAAACTGGGCAGCTACATGTAAAAATGTTAACTTAGACCTCTGCTAATGCCATGCACAAAAGTCAGATCACTGTATCACTGTATCACTGCCTTCCCGTTCATCATCGATTTGCTCGAGCGGGCACCAGTAACATCTCCATATGTCCTGTCTCATGCAAGTAGAGCCCAAGGGCACCTGCTTGTTCCAGGAACATGAAGAGCCTCAAATCATTCCATCAGGTCATGGGAATGAGGTCTATAATTGTTACTGGTATTTAGCATATCAAATATGACACAGGTAGCTTGCCAGGCTCTGCCGTCCGGGTAGCAAACTAGAATAAGTAGAGTAATAAAATTTTTTTAAAGAATAAAATTTTTGAAAATTTTAATGTCTGCCAATTAGTTCATATACACATTTCTCAAATAAAAAAGCTTTACATTTGAATTAAAGATCTCAATATCAGTCTGAATCCATAAAGCACATCTAATAAAACACAGGAAAAATCTTCCACGACATTGGAGCTAAAGTCATCTTCAAAGATGAAACACCACTAACAAAGCAACTGGAAACAAAGGTAAACATATGGGACTATGTGAAACTAAAAACTTCTGCACCTCAAAAGAAATGGTGACCAAGATACAAAAAATAGCCCACAGAGTGGGAAAGAATATTCACCCAATGCCCATCTGATAAGGGGTTCATATCCAGGATATATCAGGCACTGGTAGAACTTTACAAGAAAAATACAGTCAACCCTATCAAAAATGGGGAGAAGAAATGAACATAAACTTCATCAAAGAATAAATTCAAATGGCAAAAGGCATATGAAAAATGCTCATCATCACTAATCATCAGGGAGATGCAAATTAAAACAACAATGAGATATCATCTCACACCACAGAGACTGGCACATATCCAAAAGAGCAAAAACAACCGGTGCTGGCGTGGATGCGGGAGAGAAAGGGACTCTCCTCCATTGTTGATGGGAATGTCAACTGGTCCAGCTTTTTTGGAAAACAATATGGACATTCTCCAAAAAACTAGAAATTGAGCTCCCATTTGACCCCGCAATACCACTCCTGGGAATATACCCTGGAAGGCCGAAAAGCACACAGCAGAAACACCATCTTCACTTATATGTTCATAGCAGCACTATTCACAATAGCACAATCTGGAAACAATCCAGAGTGCCTGAGAATTGATGACTGAATAAAGAAACTTTGGTACATCTACACAATGGAATACTATGCAGCTGTAGGGAAAAATTAAGCTAAGAAATCTGTCTATAAATGGGTGGACATGGAGAGTATCAAGTTGAATAAAATTAGAGGAAGGATATAGAATGACTTCATTCATCTGTGGGATATAAAAATACAGTATGATAACAATATCTAAGGCCAGGCAAAACATGGATCAGGAGGACTTGTCAGTGGGTGGAATCTACCGCAAGTGTGTGGGAGTCAGAGGTTAGCTAAGACAGAGAAGGGACCAGAGTGCTAATAATTGTTGTAAATGGTAATACCAGCCTAGAACTGAGCATTGAATGTAGGCAAAGGAATATACATTATAACCCCTAAATGTATGCATTGCAAGTCACAGTATGTAAGAGAAGGGAAAGACAGAGATAGAGAGACAGAGAGAGAAAGACAGAGAGAGGGGAGGGAATCAGGGGACACTGGTGGTGGGAAATATGCACTGGTGGAGGGATGGGTACGGGAACATTGTATGACTGATACCTAATCATGAACAGTTTTGTAATTGCATTTCTCATGGTGGTATAATAAAACTTAAAAAAAAAATTCTGGTTTGGGTTTGTCAAGAAAAAAAAATACAGTGCCTCTAGTTTGACTGGAATGTCTGATATATGACAAAGAATGGCTCGTTTCAAGCCTGTATCAAATATTACATGGGATGTACTTATCCTAAAATATTTATTTTTAGAGTTTCTCTGGAGATATTCAGAGTGGTTAGCAGAATCTATTCTGTATTTGACTCCCCATGAAACCCTGAAGTCTGGGCCAATGATGACTGTTCAGGGCACCATGGCCTCGGCTTTCTCTTGGCAAGCCCTGCACAGAGAGGGGGCTGGCCCTTCCCCTGGACCATGGGTGTTAACACTGATGATAATGGTGGTGACGGAATGGTGACTCTGTATGATGATGATGCTTCTATATGGTAATGATGTCGGTGCTAACGGTGCTGGTGATAATTATGTAGGTGATGGGGGTGACAAGAGTCTGGGCAAACAGCAAAGTTTCTGCCTGGCCTTGAGCCAGTGGGAAGGTGAGTGAGTCGTATCACCCCAAGCCTCTTTCTCGTCCTTCTACCATCTTTCCGGCAGGAACTGTCAGTTCAGGGAGGAAGCCGGAAGTTCTTTGCCTCAGCAAAACCCCACTCCGTGACAACTCCAGGACCTTCTGCACCACCCAACAGTTGTCCCTGCCGCTCCTGGGCCAGGGCTGCCCTGCGCTTTCCCGTCCCAAACTCAACACCCAGCACCTTAGCCTCAGCACTCGCTCCTGGCACCATGCAGCTCCAGGAGGCTGGAAGGTCCTAGAACTACAAAGACAGGTTCGTCCTGTGTTTTGCCTCCTGGAGAGTAGTGCCACACTTGCCATAGAAAGCTCCAGAAGAACTTTCAGGAATAGACTTGAGAAGAAGGTTCCATTGGGTTTTTAATTTAACCACTCGGAGGCAGAAACTGGGATTCTGGGAAAAGGAGGAAGCCCCCCCTTGCATCTCTGCCAGTCTGTACCACCTGTCTCCCTGCTCACAACATGCCATACCTGCCGAGGGTCTGGGCAGTGATCGGTCCAGCTTTTCTGGTATGTGATCTCCACTTCCTACAGGTCACCAGTAGACTCTGGGAACAGCCAAGGCCCCACACACCTGTCATGGCCACCTCCTTGCTGTGGGTCAGTCACCCCAAGCCACCCTGGCTCTTGGGCCCCTCTAGTACTTGGTTTTGTTTCATTCTTGTGACCAGCCACCGGCTGTTTCCTAGCCCAACCCCGACTCAGGAATGAGATACAGAAAGTCAGGAGAGCCCCAGAACTGGGGTCCCAACAATGCCTCAGCCCCACTTGAGTTCAGCAACTGCTACGTAAAACTTTGAACTAGTCCTTGCAATGAAGCACTCTTGTCCTCTAGGACTGAAGACCAGCACTGCAGAGGAGTTGAGAGGAGCTGCTCTGGAGTGGACAAGGAGTCCCAGTGACATCCAGTGACATCCGGTGATATTCTGGTGACATCCTGGTGATGTCCTGGTGACATCCGGTGATATTCTGGTGACATCCGGTGATATTCTGGTGACATCCTGGTGATGTCCTGGTGACATCCAGTGATATTCTGGTGACATCCCGGTGATACTCTGGTGACATCCTGGTGATGTCCCAGTGAATCTTGGTGACATCCCAGTGACATCCTGGTGAAGCTGAGCCATGACGTCCTCACATGGACATGTTGCTACCACAGCTCCAACCTAGAATGTTCTCTCTGCCCCTGAACAAACAAGGTCTTTTAAAGCAAAAACTGGAATTCACCAAAATCAAATGCCATTAACGTACACGTCTGCTCAATTACATCTTGATTGTGAAATAATTCCTATCTGAGATTTAGTTGACACCAACATAGCACTGAAACTCGAGGAGTTCTCTGCAAACAAACCAGAGGACATCTGGTTTCTAGGCTCTGGGGCTCCTACCAAGCATCTGGGGTGCTGACCTCTCAGGAACCTGAAGGACCAAAAGCCACTGCTCCGTGCCAGCCAATCACAAAATGAGACCCAGTACTGCTGACTGCTGGGCACAGGACAAAGAAGGATGTTCACAAGATCCCTTTCTCCCCTTGCACAAAGGAATATCTTGTCCAACTCCATTCATCATAATAATTATTCCAGAGTGAACCCTGAATAAAAATAGAAACTTCATTATGTTTTATAATTCAAGATAATTCTATAATTATGGTAACATTTCACCACCTTTGTAGAAGTGAAGACGCCCTGTTTTAACGTTAAAAGTCACGGGGAAACTTAAGCCAAATGTGCAAATGAACACGGTTTTAGCCACCTAAATAGAGGTCGTGGCACAGACACACAAAAACAGAGGCTAAGCTCTGGAAATAGTGACCTTCGCCCAGCCAGCAGACAAGGACACGGAATGAGTGGCCACAGGAGCTGAGCGGAGAGAAGGGGGGAAGTGCTCGCACCCAGCAAGGCCGAGAGGGAGGTGGGCAGGCCAGCTGGGGGCCGCCGGCTAACATGTGCCCCTGCACCCACTCTGCACAGTGTCGGCTCGTACACTGAGGTTTCATCTCAGCACAGCACGAAGGGAGGCAGCAGCAGCTGGGTTAGGCGCATCTGGGATGACCAGCTGAGGAAAAGACAGGGGTCTGGGTCCCGAGGTCCACACAGGAAGCTCTGAAGGCCCAACCATAGGGGAGAGAACACCAGGGCCAGGGGGAGTTGCGACACATGGGAAAAACTGCCCAATAGCTCATGCCCCAAGTCCCACGACCTGGTCAGCCTCCCCGTACAGTGCTCATCAACCACCCGCATCCCGGGAACAGAATCGAGCTAACGCCCGTGGGGAGTGGGGAGTGGGCAGAGCAGGCAGTGTGCTGTCTCCACCAAGTTAGTGTCCACTCCACAGTGGCTCCTGCAGGCCAGGCTGAGCTGCCCAGAGTCTCAGAGCAGACTTAGTACATCCTCTGGCTGCTATCCCCACGTGTGCAGGAGTTGGGGCCCTTCCTCCAGCCATCCGGGGCACTGCTTGGGAGGGGATGAGAGGAAGGGAAGAGTCACACACATGCGTGCACACATGTGCACAGAAGCAGAAGTATAAAGGGTCATGTGACAGGGAGACTACCATTGAGCAAAGGCAGTTGAGATCTCTCTCTCTCTCCCCTTTGCTCATTGTAGTTTACAATATAGACACTGAAGAGGTATCATGTGTATCCCTTTACCTACTTTCAATACTCAGGTCTAGTCTAGCATTACCACTTCCAGCTATTATTGGCAAACTGGTCCCTTCTCTATACAAATCACTTGGTTCTAGCTAATCCCCGGTCTGTTCTGGAAACCTACTGAGACGCTGGATCTTTGAGCACCTATTTAGAGCCAATGAGATGGGGTCCTGCCTGGTGGGAAGCGTGGACTCCCTGGGTGGGCCCAGAGGAGCAAGTCCTGAGCCTGGAGCAATATGGCCTGGATACTCACCCGTGGACACACGGAGCTGGACGCACACATTGAGGGCCCAATGGAAAGGCAGGGGCCAAGCCCCAAGGACACAGGTGTGCTGAACTTAGACGAGCTCAAGCTCCGGCCCCTCACATCCTGGGCCCCTTCATCAGCCTCAGTGACGGGTTATGTGCCCCCGAAGCCCACCAGCTGCACCTGAGTGTTCAGACAGGAAATGGGGCCACTGAAGCTTCTCCTGTGGCAGCTCGGCTCCACCTGCCCCAGAGGCAGCAGAGAAACAGGCGGCAGTGTCCCATCTGTCCCGAGGGCAGGCAACCCGTGGAGAGGCAGGCAATGGAGACTCAGGGGAGAGCAACCCCCGTCCCGAGAGGCAGGCAATGGATACCAGGGTGAAAGCACCCCACCCCACCCCCATTCCAAGAAGCAGGCAATGGAGACACCCCCTCCCCATCCCGAGAGGCAGGCAATGCTCCACGTCCAAGTCTGCAAATCAAGGAACAGAGTCAGCATCGGAGCAGCTCGTCTTGTTGCCTTTCCGAACTGTTTCTGATACTCACATTTGTGATTTTATTTATTGATTAGTTTTGTTTTGCCATTTGGCTCTTGTCTCTGAAGCAAAATGCCACGGTATTTTTAAAACACAGAGATTCAAAGCAAGTCCTAAGTAGTGCCTTGGGACTTGGAAAATCACGAGGCTGTGGTCACTCGAGAGGGAGGGCAGGGAGCGGCCCGGGACACATCAACCATTTCCTCCTGCCGAGGACCTGCCTGGGATCATCTTCCATCCTCTAAGTTCTCATCTGGAGGAACATCAGGGAAGACAATCCTCCATGCCTGGAGATTCAGGGCATTGGAGCTGGCAGCGCTCAGGGCAGAGACGGATCTCTCTGGTCTCGGGAACACTGTGGGGAGGCTACATAAGAGCTTCTTGGGCTAGAGTGATAGCACAGTGGGGGAGGGTGTTTGCCTTGCATGCAGCAGACTCAGGGTTAATTCCAGCATCCCATAGGGCCCCCTGAGCACCACCAGGAGGAATTCCTGAGTGCAGAGTCAGGAGCAACCCCCTGAGTATTGCCAGATGGAAGGAAGGAGAGAGGGAGGGAGGGAGGGAGGGAGGGAGGGAGGAAGAAGGAAGGAAGGAAGGAAGGGAAGGAAGGGAAGGAAGGAAGGAAGGAAGGAAGGAAGGAAGGAAGGAAGGAAGGAAGGAAGGAAGGAAGGAAGGAAGGAAGGAAGGAAGGAAGGAAGGAAGGGAGGAAAGAAGGGAGGGAGGGAGGGAGGGAGGCAGGGAGGGAAGGAAGGAAGGAAGGAAGGAAGGAAGGAAGGAAGGAAGGAGGGAAGGAAGGAAGGAAGGAAGGAAGGAAGGAAGGAAGGAAGGAAGGAAGGGAAAGAAGGAAGGGAGGGGAGGGACCCGGAGGAGGGGGGAGGCAGGGAGGAAGGAAGGAAGGAAGGAAGGAAGGAAGGGAAGGGAGGGAGGGAGGGAAGGAGGGAGGGAGGGAGGGAGGGAGGGAGGGAGGAGCTTCTTGGTGGCACTGAAGGTCAGTGTCGTGGGGCTAAACCTGCATTTAGTCCCGTGATGGGAAACTGCGGGTACATACAGAAACATGAAAGTCTGGAGTTTGGGGCTGCCCCTTGGAGAACTTTCCCTCTGTGCCCAGGTGGTCGCACCCATGCCAGCACGAGCGAGTGAGGCAGAGACTGGCCACAGAGAATGGCCACTATCGGCCAAGTGCCCGCTGTGTGCCAGGCCCCCCGGCGATCCCCAGCAGATCGATTCATCGTCACCATTTTCCAGGAGACAAAGAAGGACGCCCCAATGCAGAGACGGGACAATTCCGGTCCGTCATTACATGACTAGGCAAAGAAGGGGTTAAAGTCAGTCCAGCTGCTGTGGCTGCAGAACTCCAGCCCTGAGTGAACAGTGGACAGGCCCGTCCCCTGTTACAGTGGGACAGTCCCATCCCGTTACTGTCTTTTCATCCTTAGAGTAAGATGAGTGAGTGGTCTGAGAGAGAGGGCAGAGAGTACGGCACTTGCCTTGTACGCAGCTGACCAAGTTCAGTTCCTGGTACCACAAAGGTCCCAGCGAGAGTGCTCCCTGAGCACAGAGCCAGAGCACTACTGGGTGTAGCCCCAAACCCGACCTCTCCCTAAGGAAAAGGAAAAGAATGAGCTACATCTATCCCGCATCTTGGCTGCGAAGAGCGCGCAGAGAAACAGCTTTTGTGGCCTAGAGGCCGCAACCACAGTGGCCAATTGGAGACCACACAGGGCAAGAGTTTCCCAAGTTCTATCGTGTGACACTTTCTAGACCAAAGTAAGCCATTAGTCAGAAACAATATCCTTAACCTCCCTTCACACACGCCAGCTGCCTGGGAGACCCCCACACTTCCGAACTCTCAATAGGTTCCTGGTTCAACCTTGGTTGTCAGGCTCAAATTATCATCATTTACCACAAGCCAATGAACTGGGCCAGAGTGCAGGAACCTGCACCCCTATATGCTTCCTCTGCCTCGGTCCATCGTCCTGCCTGTTGGGGCTGTCTGTGCCCCCCGGCACTGCTGGGAACGGGCAGCTTAGGACATCCCAGAGCCTCTTCTCTCCTCTCGTGGCCCTCCCGGTGACACCAGCTTCTGGTGAAACTTCTCACATCCGCAAAGAGGAGACTTTCACTTTGTGTTTTGGTGATGCCCAAGAACAAAACCATGAACAAGCATGAAACAAAGCTGCATGGAACAAGCACAGGGTAAGCCTGGCAAGACCGTGGAGTGGCCAGGAGCCAGCGTGGAGGGAGGATGGGTGGGGAGCTGGCCAGCGCCTGCTCCACCCCACCCCGGAAGGAGAAGCAGCCCAGGGCCCGCCGACTGCCTCCTCTGCCCCTCAGGAGTCCAGCCTCGGTAGCTACCACGTAGGCAGAGGATCCAGCTCTAGGCGCCATGCAGGGCTCTGAGTGGCTCAAAGCATCGGCATCGCCATCGTTCTCGTGGACTGGAGATTCCCAGGCGCCCAGAGGAGCTGGCCGCACTGTCCTAACCCCAGAGGCTCTGTGGTGGGGCCAGAGGGCTACAGGAGAGCCGCCAACAGCGGTGTGCAGGGGTCCACGCTGAGGGTGCAGAGTCAACAGGCCACAGGCAGGCAGACCCGTTAGCTGCCCTGCTGGCGCCTGCCGCCTCCCTCCCACAGACAAACCAAGTTTCCTAAGAAGAATACAGAAACCAACACGGTCCTGTGTGTGCTTAATGAAGAGAGCGCTCAGACCATGTCTGCGTGACGAAAAGGACGTTTAAAGAATACATTTTGTGTTGAATATAGGCCATTACAATGCTGTCCATGACCGGGTGTCAGTCATGTGGTGTCCCAACACCGTCCCTCCACCAGGGCACATTTCCCACCACCAATGTCCCCAGTTTTCCTCCCATCCCCTACTCTCACACCTGCCCCTATGGTGGGTAATTCTCTTCTCCTCGCTCTCTCTCTCTCTCTCTCTCTCGCTCTCTCTCTCTGTGTCTCTCTCACCCTTCAGTGTCTGTATTGTAAACCACAAGGCACAAAAGGAATGAGCAGAGACAGAGAGAGGGAGAGAGGGAGAGAGGGAAAAAGGAAGAGAGAGAGAGGGAGGAGAGAGGGAGAGAGAGAGGGAGAGAGAGAAGACAGCTTAATAGTTCTCTGGATGCGCTGAGAAAGCTGCAGCAGTCAGCGGTGAGTGTCTCCCCACTGATCCCAGAGCCCAAGAGCCATCCACCGCCACCCAAGGGCGCAGACGCCCCGGCTCCTGCTGAGACTTGGTGCCCAGAGGGCCACGGGCTGCTCTGCACAGGGACGTGTCCCACTGCTCTCTAGTGTGTGGGTTCCTTTATTTACCTAAAAAGTCCCTGTGTGTCTTGCCGTGGCCTGTCCTAGGGGCGGCCAGGGCACACACGAGCCTGACCGTCTTGTCACTCACACTGGCCACTGGGGCAAGCAGCCTGCACCCCGGGCCTGGTCCATCCGGAGCAGGGAAGAACCGGAAACCCCTCGGGGCTGGAGAGGACCCAAGCTCCTTTATGGGGACAGTCCGAGATGCCCTAACCATGACTGGGGAGCAGGAAGGTCTTGCACTTGCTCTTCGTACTATCCAAGAGACCAGAGAATCCGCGCCCTGGGCTGCAGCGGCTCCGTCCGTGCCTTGGTTCATGCGTTTGGCCCCTGACAAGTGTCATGAGGCACATCATCAACGTGTGCAAAGAGAAGAGCCCGGCCTCCGCCAACACCCACCTCACAGGCGCTGCCCTCCAGACCCCGCAAGACTCAGGGGACAAGGGGCTCGGCTGTCCTGTGGGTGCACAAAGGATCTGACCACCGCGTGCGCGGCTGAAGTCAGGGTACACGACGCGTCCAATCACAGGTGGTTGAAGTCACGGTGCGTGGGGACGCCGTCCAATCACAGAGCACGGCTGAAGTCAGGGTACCGGCGCATCCAATCACAGAGCGCGGCTGAAGTCAGGGGTACACGACGCCGTCCAATCACAGAGCGTGGGGTGAAGTCACGGTATCCGACGCGTGGCCAATCACAGAGCGCAGCTGAAGTCAGGGGTACGCCGCCGTCCAATCACAGAGCGCGGCTGAAGTCAGGGTACACGACGCGCCCAATCACAGAAGCGCGGCTGAAGTCAGGTACACGACGCGCCCAATCACAGAGCGCTTGGCTGAAGTCAGGGCAACTGTTGCCAGCCGGGGCACCCCGGGAGCCACGGCTTAGCACCAGGACTGCGCCGAGACTGGCATGGCTTAGACCAGTGCTCCGGTGGGGGACCCGTCGGGGCTTGCCCTCTTGCGTCCGAGAACAGACCCGCAGCCCTTCCCGGAGGCGGGCATCTCGCTCCTGCTCCGCGCCAAAGGCTTCACCTCTCACGCCGGAGTCGGGGCTGGTTTCCGACTCCTGAGGTGGTCGCCGGGCACTGGCCGCAGAGAGGGCACCGAATAGCAGGGCACGGCGGACCCGTCTCACACGGGCAGAGACCGTCATCGCTCGCTGACCACGCAGCGGCCTGTCCCGTACCTCTGAGTCCTGGAACCTGCTCTCTGCCAAACTTTGTGACGTCGGGGCTTCTGTGACGTCAGACGCCAGCAACTTGCCTAAACTCACGTTGCCAGAGCAGGGTCAGGCCGGAAGGGGGCTCTTCCCCGTTGCCGTGCAGTCCCCAGCCCGGGAGGCCAGCGGGCACCGAGCGTCCCTTCCTGCAGTCCCTGGCGGGCCGAGGCCCAGCGCAGCCGTGGGTGCGGGCGCAGGTGCAGCAGCGCCACGGCCCCAGCACCGGGCTCTGGTCTGTGCAGCGACAGTGCCCTCCAGTGGGCAGTCGCATCCCTCCCGTGGGCACGGCAGCACGGAGCCCCGCAGAGGGGTGTGTGACGGCCCCCACGGCTGAGCACCACAGACCCGGGGCACGCCCTGGTCAGGCGCCAGCGCCCGCGACCCTCAGAAGAGGACGCACAACTCAAAGCACAGAGAACTGGCTGAGCTTGTGTGGGTCGTGACCTGCCCGGCATGTCAGGGGACCCTCTCCTCAAAGGACAGCAGGAGCACTGGGCAGGTGACGGGCGAGACGGTGCTAGACAAGGGCTGGACAGGGCCGGACAGGGGCTCGCCCGGGGGCTGGGTGGTCTGCAGGGCAGGGGTGGGCTGGGGGGTTTCTTTGCTTATTTATTCTTTCCTCAGCTGAACTGAGATGCTCTGACCTCTCCGGTTAGGCTCAGTTTTACGCTTCCTATTGTCTTCCTGTTTGCTTCCTCAGAACCAGACCCCAGAGAAGGACATGTGTGCCAGCCTGTCATTGGGAGACAGGTCTGGTGGGGGGGCGGCTGAGCTCTGCACACCCCCTAACTGCAGCCGTCTTACTGGATGCCCTGCACCTCCCCACTCACCTGCAGAGCGTAAGTGCAGCACCAGAGCCAACCCTGACTGACATGCCCCCTGCAGGCCACTAGGATGGGCATGAGCTGGGCAGGCAGGGCCCAGGGAGGAGGGAGCTGGGGGGCACACGGACGGAGGCCTCAGCCAGGCGACCCTAACATCCTCCACAGCATCAGACTCCCAGTCTGGGCCTTTGGCTGGAGTTATCGCAGCCCCCCAAACACTAAAAAGTCAGGGTACAGGGCACTCCTGTGCGCCCAGGGCCGATCTATCGGACTCTCTCTCTGTCCTCTCTCTTCCCACCCCCAGCAGAATGCTAAGCTTAAGTGAGTCATCTCCATCTGATAGTGCTTTGCCCACAAGGCCAGATCAGTTACACAAAAGTCCGAATGCAGTTACCAGGGAGAGTACCAGGAACTCACGGGTAGTGCATGGAAACTCATTTTCACAGGCATCTCCTCTCAAGCCATGCCTGACACTCCTGTCTCGGGAACTATTATCCCAAGGTCTATAAACCAGACTAGCTGTCTATCTAGCACTAAGCCAGTACCTTGTTTATAACATCAACAAACACGGAGTAATTGTTTTCAATTTATGTTACTCTTTCCCTGACATAAACTAGAAGATAACTTCACCTATATGTCTTGGCACAAATTAAAAAAAAAAAAAGAATTCTGAAACATTTTGTGTCTGCAGAGGCTTCCCTGGCTGTTGGGTATGAAATACCGCAACCTTTCTGCAGAATACTTTGTGACTGTTTAGTTTTGGTCTGGAAGTTTTTCAATGGCCTGTGCTCAAAGCAATATAATTCTGACATTTAGATGGAGTCAAATATCTCAAATGGGTTATTTCATGTGGGTGTTTTTCACTCTAAAGGACTCTCAGGTGTTCTAGAAGCATCCATGGTTGGAAATGATCAGCAAAATAAAACTCTACATCAAGAAAGAGAAACAAGAAAGAAAAAGAAAAAAACATAGAGGTCCCCTGGGAAAGTCAGAAATGAGCCACTGAGAACCCGAGGCTAAAGAAAGAGCTGGACGGGGCGCTCTCCATCAGGAGCGGATTCCGGTGTGGCGGTGGGGGAGAGGGGGCAGGCAGGGGCACTGTTCCCAGCAAATTTATATGCAAAAGATATTTGAACTTTAGATCCCAGAGAAACCTGAGTTCACGTCTTTCAGGTAGCACAGGCAGGTGCCAGGGAGGATCTGGAGGGAAGAATGAGAAGCCGCTGCCCCGGAAAGACCGTGCGATTACAGACTGTGACGTGGGCCATCCCCACGCCCCTCAGCAACAGCAAATTACTGCATCGGACTAAAGCCACATGCAAGGCCTGCTCCCTCCCTGGGTCCTCAGCTTATCTGACTTAGTGGGGACCCCCTTGGGACTGGTTCTGGGGGCTGCAGGGTGCTACGGGCTCTTGAAGTCCCAGCTCTCCAAGGAGGGGCTGCCTGCACCTCACACACCATCATCACTGAGGACCCTGGTCTGGCCCCCACACCCAGGTGGGCACAGACAGCAGCTCTAAAGGTCCTTCTGGCCCGAGACGGGTGGCTCCAGCCAGGTCTTTCTCAAGCAGTCATGGATGTCATATCGGCCCAGTCTTCAACTACAAAACCAGCAGCAGCTGAAGGAACAGAGGGTAGAAAAATTTAAACAGTAAAAACAAACCACCAGCTACAAGATGTTTCATAGCATCAGTTTCAGGGCAAAGCTTCTCATGGAACTCAGACTTTCCCTGTTCTCCAGCCCAGCACTGTCACTAAAGCTCCTGTGTGCCACAGTCCCTGGAGAATCTCCATGGATCTCCATGTCCATGATCCCTGGACATGGGGCGTAGTGGGCCTTGTTGCTGTTTGGTGTAAGAAAACTGAAGTTTTGCTTGAAGAACATTTGGGGCTACATTTGAACATGGGAACACGCCAGATTACCAAGATCTGAGTACCTCTTTGAGATCCTATTTAGCCCTAGAGAACTCTGAAGATTCCCTTGGCTTGAAGGCATCCAATAAGCTACGCATGCCAGCCTGGAAGAACACAACAGACAAACGTGCCTTTACTGTCCCACAAGGTACACAGGCAAACAGTGGGTGGGCAAAGGGGCTCCTTGTTAATGACTGTGTCCTGAGATGAGTAACAGGCCCATTCAACCTATAGGACATTGCCTTCAACTGGGAGTGAGGGCCCTGAGCCTGCTGCAGAAGGCAGTGGGCCTTGGGACGTGATTAGCTGTAGGACTCAACTCCCAAGTCCTTAACTTTCAACCCATCTTCCCCTCCCTGCAGATAATGTATTCCAGGATGGACCATGGGCTGTGGCATCCACTGGCTCATTCCCAGTCAACTCAAGCCCTCGCTAGACAATCAAGACTGACATTCATCCTAATAGAACCACATCAGGAAAGCAAGAACTATAGTAGATAATTTTCACTTTGGTCAAATAGAAAAAGCACATTTCTCAAGAACAGGGTTAGAATTCAACTGTGGTTGGGAATCATCTAAATTGGAAAATCTACAATAATCTGAATTGGGGGGTCACCTCCAAATTTTTTTTAATTATTGAAACACAAATTTTATCTTGCTCAGCATTTCAAGTAGTTTACAATGCAAACAGGGAATTTGATTTCCTCTCAATTTCACACAAAATTTCAGGGACATTCTCTTTGACTGGACCAAGTGGGGTACATTTGTTTATAACTGCTCAATCTCTACCCCACATCAGAAAAATGTTTACATACATGTATCTATTTTCTCACCTATTTGCCTGTCTAGATTTTCAGACCTTCAAAATCAGAATATTCTTCCTGATTGGTCTCTGCCCACTTTGTGCTATGTGTCAATGTTATAATTTTTAATGAATAGCTTGAGAGCCTAAAGGATGGATGAAACACAAGAATGACAACACAGTATTCTCTGATCATCTGCCCCTGGACTTGATAAATGCCAGAAAGGAGGAACAATAACTCCCCAGGGAAGGAGCTCTGGGACCTATTCCTTACACCAAGATTGCTCAAGAAATTCTTTCTGAATTGGCTCTTGGTTGTACAAAGGTAGAATGAGTTTTTGCTTTGGGGGTGTGCTTATTTCAAGGCACCCAAGCTGGTCATAAATTCCAGAATCCCATGCAGAGACAAGTCCACCATTCCTGGGGCTGTGTAAGTAAGCATTATGCATTATCCCCACACTTCTTTCCAAGTCTGGTACCCTGGCAACACAACTCCTTCAAGAGATGACACCTCCACGATAACCTCAAGAGGGATGCCTATTGGGCTGGAATTTTCCTGAATAATCACACTGGATGTTTGGCATCGACTTCTTGACACATTATCCTTTCTGCAAGGAGCCTTCCCCATCTTTACGTGGAATTCCTCCTCCTCACAAGTTTAGTCCATGGAATGTGGACTCAGGATGGCCATGGGACACTGGTTTAAACAACTATGGAATCCATTTTCCAGGACAATATGATTGGCTCAAAAGTGGCCATGTGACCTGAGTAGTCCAGTAAGAATAGAGGAGACCCCTGGCTGGGAATTCCACACAGGAGTTCTGCAACCACAGGCCTGATGCCCATCAGCATCTGGCCTGAGGAACCTCCTCTGTCTGGGTGCCTCAGCCCCTGCCCATGCGACCTGGGTCACCTCCCAAAAAACAGCAGGCACTCAGACCTCAGGTCAGGCTCTGCTAGGAGCCCAAGCGAGACCTCAGTTGACAGAATATTTTCTAGAGTGGACAGAGCAAAAGCCTGGCCCTGCCAGAGTCAAGGAGCCCAGAGAGGGAGGGAGAGTGGTCCATATGGGCACAGCCTCTGCCCAGAGGGGAGGGCAGAGCTCACCCTTGCACCCCCATTGCCCTTCTCCATGCTGAAAACACCTGTTGGTCAGTTACCTCCTCTCCACCTTTACTCTCAGCAGACAACCTGACTCCCTCAAACTCTTCTCTTGTCACCAGAGATCAAGAAGTGGCTGGGAAAAACAGATGATGGGGAAATGGTTTGTGGACTGTAAAGCACTTGGCCAAGGCAATGGTTTCCAGTTCCTGGCTACCAAAGAGGCACATTCATGCCACATCGACACACAGATTGTCATGTCAAAATGCAAAGTGAAAGGTTTCACCCAAGAGGTGACCCCTTTCACCCCGGAAAGGGCATGTGCATGAAAGAAGGGTTAGGATGACATTCAATGACGAGACCCAAGAAGTCCCCCTGGCCCTTCTCGGAAGAAGCAGCAGAAAACAAGTACAAGGGGCAGAGCAAGAGTCCGGCAGGGAGAGTATTTGCCTTGCACGCAGTTAACCTCACTTCAATCCCCTACGTCCCATATGGTCCCCGAGCACCGCCAGAAGTAATTCCTGAGTGCAGAGCCAGAATTAGCCCCTGAGCATTGTTGGGTGTAAGCCGAAAAAGCCAAACACAAATATTTCTTTTAAAAAGCTCCTCTCTAAATGCAGGACAAGTGTAGCCTGACGTGAAAGCAGACGCGGTGGTTGAGGGAAGAACACAGCAATGAAAGTGTTTGATAGCCGTAGAATTTTAACATCCTGAATGTCCTAACTTTGGCACCATACTGATATCTATGGACTCGGAAATTTATCTATGGTAAATCTGGGCATGCCTATGTCCCCATGGCCAAGTTATTAATAGGCCAGCAGCTGGTTATTAATCTTCATTTCCTAAAGCAAGACTAAGCCTCTGGTTTTACTAGACAGCACATACCAGTCTTGGAAGTTATTTTACCTTGAGCCCACAGCCCATGAGGGTCCAGAGTTGTGGGCAAACAGGTGAACTAGAGGACCAGGTTGATGTGGCTGCCTCATGGGGCTGACGAGACGTGAGGTCTGTGCCATCCAGGGATCATCACAACTCACGGGGCTGACAAGACGTGTTTTCTGTTCTGTCCAGAGATCATCACAGACTCACAGGGCTGACGAGATGTGAGGTCTGTATCATTCAGGCACATCACAGCATCTCATTGGTACTAAATTCACCTGGCACTTCCCCTAATGGCCGAGGTAGGTCAAGAAGGAAGTGGGATATCTCCTTCTTGAGGCTGGAGCTGCCTCTTTTTTTCCCATAAGCTACCAGGGGTTTAAATCTCCTACCAGCAAAAATCTGAACCGATATCAATGTATGGCCAAGGAAAAACAAAGGATTGTATCAAGAGGAATACTGACTCCAGGAAAGCAGGCAGGCAGACATATTATGGAAGGGCTGCATGGCAATCAATTCTCGGAAGTAAAACTGGTAATCCTAAGGCTGCCAGGACCCATCTAGTGAGCCCAGGAACTAAGGCCTTTATCTGGTGCCAGTGCAGACCCTGAGGAGGCTGGACCCCTCCCAGAGAAGCTCCAGCAGGAACACAGCCCAGAAAGGAATGTCAAAGACCCTCAGCTACCCCCAACTCTACCTTTGTCAACCACCCTAGCAGAAGACTCTTAGCTAGATAGAAGGCCCACATGGGGCAGCTTGGGAGAAACCCTAAGAGCCAACTTGAACAAAGTGAATGTATATGTGTGCTGCCCATGCGTTGCATGCACCGTATGTTGCTTCCAAGAGCATGTGGGGTCTGAGCACGTGTCACCCACGTCTCCTCTTGAGCTGTGTCATTTCATCCTTGCATGCTGGGATTGGTACTGGGGTGCTTTCTCTCTACTCTGGAGAAGTCCACATTCTTTCTCAAGTGTTTCTCTCCCCAACCCCTTCCCACTCCCGTTCTCGAAACTTCCAAATAAAACCTGTTTAACTTCACTACCAGTCTCCTCTTGAATTTTTTTCTTCTAAGGGAAAGGTGAGAACCCGAAAGACCAAGTATGATCTAGGACTAACTGTTCTACAATGAGCAAGGCTCACAGAAATAGATCTCCTCAGAAGGTGGCAGAGGTGGATGAAGAGAAAGCACATTCCCTCCTCAGGGCTGCTGTGCATACGTCGCCTGCATAGGACCCCATCAGCATCACCAGTATCCTTGATGAGTTTAGAGTATACAGGGAGGCTGTTATCGTTCTATGCCTGTTTCAGATACAGATACGGGTGCTTAAACAGACCACACGGAGCTTCCAGATCTCAGGCCAGGTCTGAAGCACTGTAACAGCAGTGCTCCTCTGTACTTCCCCCAAGAGACAAGTTACAGGACCAGGAAGACTGACAGAAGGTACCAGAAAAACCCTCACATACCCATGTCTCTTTGCCAGAGCTGAAGTCTCACATCAGTATTGAAAGTGGACTTGAAACTAACCCCTGTTGCTCTCACCCACTTCCTCACTGCAGCAGTTCTCCTGCACTTGGCATGGATGGTTTACCAGATGTCTAGGGATAAGGTCAAGGAGTGTCAGACCCTGGAGAAATGGTGACAACCCTTGACACAAGGAGTATCAACCCATGTCACACCTTGACTTGTGTTGGATCAGAAGTTGCTCTGGACATGGGAGCTGGAGAATGAGGAGCTCTGCAGGACAAATGTGGACACAAAGGAACCTCAAGCCCCAACATCTCTCCATAACATTCCACCGGTGACTGATTTCCTACTTCTCAGGGCATCTGGGTCTTCATTCACTCAGGAAATGTGTTATCACTGAAAACAGGGATAGTTGGTCTCAGCTGTTGTGCGACCCGGCAACCCGGGTCTGGGTTTGCTCCCTCACAGAGGTTGGACTGGCATTGATTTTTTGTTTTGTTTTGGGAGCCACACCCAACATTCCCCAGGGCTTACTACTGGCTCTGTGCTCATAGATGGGTCCTAGTGAGGCCTAGGGAAACCTATGGGATCAAACATGGTTTGGTCGCATCCACAGCAAGTCCCCAACCCACTGCACCATTTCTTCAGCCCCACACTGCTCTTTTGAAGATTGTTTCATGAAGTGGCATTTCCTCCATAAAGTTTCCCACTGAAGAGAGTTTCAAGTTTGTACCCTGCTCAGAGCACCACTTGGCCAGGCTGAGACTTCCTCTGAGCACGTGAGAGGACAGCTCTCGGAAGCATCCCCAGGCTGGCCAGAGTGTGTGATTAATCTCCATCCCAAGAGGGTCACCTACAGAGAAGATGCAGGGCTCACTTTCATATTTAATATTTGAAAAGCAGAAATAGTTCAGTGCTGTGTGTGGGCTCTCTAGAGAACAGTCCGTTGTGTGGCATCTTTCGGTGACTCATGTATGTTTTGTGGTATCTGTCAGTGACTCCTGTATGTTTTGTGATATCTGTTGGTGATTCTTATATGTTTTGTGGTATTTGTCGGTGACTCTTGTATGTTTGTGGTTATTCTCATGTGTTCTGGTATCTGTCGATGACTCTTGTATGTTTTATGGTATCTGCTGGTAACTCTTGTATGTTTTGTAGTACCTCTCGGTGACTCATTTGTTTTACCTACATGAAAGCTCCCATTCCTCAAAGAAATGCTTTTAGCTGGGTTCAACATTCCGCACTTTTCAGATGTCAAAACAGAATTCCAAAGAGTGTCAGGAAATTGCTGGCGTTTCCATAGCTCCTAGAGTTAACTGTGCTCCAGGGGATCATCCCCTGGGATTCTGGAGAAATGGGACTATTCCCCCACCCCTTCCCATCAGCCAAGAAAGAAGGCAGCTCCCAGCAGCGGTGAGGGCCTCCCGCCTCTCATAGCTTTCAGGGTGACAGAGAAAGCTCAGGTGGACAGAGAGACAGAGTTACGGCTATGGACAGAAATGAATCTAGCAGCATGTATGGATCAAGTACATGCCACAGGGGCAAAGGATCAATCACAACCCCTGAATTATTTAACTTATAACTCTCCGCGTCCACTCGCAGAAAGGAAAGACAGTAAAGCCCCGCATCCCCTGGGAAGAGAGTGAGGTGGAGTAGCTGCCTGGATGCAGTCCACGCCTAGCCCCATGAATCACTGTGGGATGAAAGGAGACATACAGTTGTCTGCTGAGTATCTAGCCCCAACTCACAAGGCGGGGCATAAGGTAGCTGGGACTCTTGGAGATAAGTGTCAAGCAGCCACTTACAATACACACCACACACGACACAAGTGTGCCTTACACTACACACCACACACGCTCTGCTGACCAGGGGCAGATTTTCTTTTTGTCCTAAATATCCAGTCCATGGATGATAAGAAAAACTCGCCAAGCCTGAGACCAGGGAGGGGCTGGAACATGGGTATCTTCTTGCTTCTGCTGAAGCAGGGGTTGAAACAACACAATTCGCTGAACAATGGCTTCTGGTTTCTGGTATCCATGCTCCAAAACTGCTGTCTGAAATGCTGCTTTAATTAACTCAATTAAAGGGGGAGGTATGAAGTAAGTATAATAAAAAGTTAATTACAGGCAAGAAGCGATGGGAGGGTTTTTCCTCGGCACTGTTCTGAGCACTTGAAATGTTGTGTGCTCCAACAGAAGGAAGGAAATCACAGCTGCTCCTGGGGCTGTCTGATGGTCTGGCTCTAGAGGTGGCAAGGAGGAGAGTTTTGGCATCCGCAGAACTGAGACCCCGACAAAGGTCTGCCCACCACCGTCCCCAGCCCACATCTGCAAAGCAAGATCACAACAGCATGTCCAGTCATATGGGGCTTTGCATCAGAGACAAAGGGTGGAAAGCACCAGCCTCACCTTTCACATAACCCCTCAGGAGCCGAGCCCAGGAGCACAGCTGGAAATCCGGAATGCAGATGGTCTCCGCCGTGGCTTGTTTCTTATTGTGTGGAAAATCGTAGGAATCCGTTAAACTGAAGGACTCCCGCCAGCCTTTGGCAGGTTCCCTCGCTTCTAAAATCAGCGGAACACCTGCCAGATGCAGGGACTCACAGAAATCATTTCTCTTCCACTCCAGGACCTCATCCCATGGGAGTTTTCAAAATGAAAAAAAAAAAAAACAACCTGACTCCATGACTCCAGAAGCTGTGCCTCCCAGTCATGGTGACTCCACCGACAGGGTCCTGAGGGAGACCACAGTGCCGCTGCCAGCCTCTCACCCAGATACACTGACACAGGAGCAGCTGCAGGTGAGACAGACAAAGGGGAAACAGGCAGGGTGAGAGAGGAATAGAACCCCAACAACAGGGAATGTCACAAGGCCTGAGAGGCGCCTGAGAGCCTTTGACCAGACTCTGGAGAGACTCAGCTCGGCCTCCTCCCTGCCTGCGCGGCCCTCGCTCGGAATGTAATCAGAGATGCTCACCAGAGCCTTTGTTTAAAAAGTTTATATGCTTCTCCCTTTCTCAGGATCCTTCTTTAGGAGACATCTCTGCCAATTCGGGAGCTTCCCTGACTTCCAACCCTTCCCTACAGTAAGGTTTCTTCTGGGGTGGAGTGATAGTACACTGGGGAAGGTTGCTTGCGGGCCTTGCACAGGCCAAACCGGGTTCAACCTCTGGCATCCAATCAGTATAATCCCCTGAGCCTACCAAGAGCCATCTGTGAGCCAACCAGGAGTAAGCCACTGAGTATGATCCAAAACAAGATATAAATTTAAAAATAAAGTCTTTACAATCCAGTCTCTTGCTTTCGATCTTGACTGCTGGAGTCAAGAAGTCCAGCACCTGGGCCCTCATGGGGCGACCACTCACCTGCTTCCCCATATGAATGGGGACCCTGCATACCCTCTTCCCTCATGATTCACAGGTGCCCCCACAGGCCCCATACCCAAGGATCCAGGGCCTCACAGCCTGCTTAGACTCCAGTTCGATCCTGGACAGAGAGGCTGAGTGTGACCACTTACGGACCTGGTCTGCCTGCTCCCCATCTGGTCACCCTTTCTCTATCCAATGGAAGACAGAGATCTCCAACCTGCTTCCGGGTGACCGAAGCCAAAAGTAGCTTTTCTCCTTATCTTCACCTGCTGATGTAACCTTGTTTCTTAGCTGAAAGGTGGAGGTTCCCCTCAGGGGTGTCCTGGTGCTCTGGGGTTCTCGCTGCCATCCCCTTCTGCTAAATCATTGCTCCCTCCCCAGCTAAGGACCGTGTGTGGGGACTATCACAAAAGGTGGACCCACTGGGGTGGCTGTCAGAGCCGCTCTCTTGGGAACTAGACCTCAAATCTGAACCTCACCAATACCCACACCTAATCCAACCTCACACTCGCATTCCATTTTCAGTCAGGACCAGTCTCTTAGTGACAGTTTCTTAGCGAATAAGATGCCCCATAACACAATCCACAATGAAGCCACTAGAGACCAACACATTTTAAAAAATAAATAGAAAAAGGCCTTTGCCTGCTCCTTGAGTGATTCACTGTTTACCCATCACTCAAACACCTGTTGAGCCTCTGACATGAATTTACTCTTTTATTCAGACTTATGGGTAGAAACTTTGCTGAAGAAATTCCCTGAAATCAAATCTCTGCTGAAAACAAAGAATTCCAATGGAAAGAGTAAGAAACAATCAGACCTCTTAACATGTGGCTTCGATTTTGTAAACGAGTATCAGTCATTGACAGTTAAACTGTCAATCTAGACTCAGGTACTTCTCATTGCAAGAGCTCTTGGGAGCCCTCAGTTCTTACCAAACCTCTCTGGGCATAAGTGTCATGCGGGAAGTGGGGACTACAGGGGATCGAGAATCAAGAGTACATGTAGGGTGTGACCAGTCAGATAGCAGAAACAGCTAAGGGTGAGGATAGGTAAAATGCTTTAACAGAGGTCACTGCCTAGAAGACCACGAAAGGACAATGTAGGCAGGCTGCAGTGTAAACCAATGGCAAATGGGCAAAAGATAAACTGTTCAACGAGGTTGGAGAAGAGCAGAAGGCAACAACCAGACCTATGACCAGGACAGGCTGGGAAAATTGAGATACTTGCCCACAGTGTATAAGCACCATCTTTGGTAACTTTCTGCCTGAATATTCATCCAGATTCCTCATCAATATCTAGCAGCCCCTCCCCATATAAATCTATACCTATACCACCCCCCCCCCCCCCCCCCATTCATTCCTACCTCCTCGACTCCTCCCTGTGGCCAACCTGCTCCCTCTAATGCTCTGGCAGAGCCATTATAGACCCAAGGGGGACAGTGCCACCTCACAGAAGGCACCTATTGGCCCAGAATACTTGATCACTTGACATCCAGTTATTCATTGATTTGCTTGAGCAGGTGTCAGTAATGTTTCCATTTGACACTATCAAATGCCAGTGTAGCTCAATGGCATCTGCTTGCTCCAGGAAAACGAAGAGCCTCAACTGTTCGTTCAGGGTCTTGACGAAGTCTGACCATCTTGTAGGTGGGCGGCCATTTGATCTTTTGGCGTTCCGTGGGATCCAGTCAGTAATGGCTGTACTCCGGTGGCTGTCTCCAAATCACATTACATGTCCAGCCCATCTGATTTTCAACAGCTTAGCAAATGAGACAGTGTCCCTGACTCTCGATCATCAATGGAGGTCAGAACTTCAAATTCCTTCTCTCACTTGAGTGAGGCATGATATTACAAGCATAGCTCTTTCAATTCCTCTTTGGGAGACCCGAATAGCATTCTCATCCCTACTTTCATAGGGCCCAGGTCTCTGAGGCGTATGTTAATGCAGGGAGAATGGTGGAGTCGAAGAGATGTGCCTGGAGCCGGAAGTTATTTGTCCTTTTAGCTATTTCTTTGATACTCTTGAAGGCGTTCCACACCGCTCTCTTCCTCCTGAGCAGCTCAGATTTTTAGGTCGTTCATCATGTTGACTTCTCGACCTAGGTACACATAACTGCTGCATTCAGAGATGTTTGTTCCATTGAGAGTGAATGGGGCCTCTGGAACTAGTTCATTTTTCATGAACATTGTTTTGTTGAGATTCAGCTGTAGACTTATCTTTCCACATTCTCGGTCGAAGTCAGCCAACATTTGTGCCACTTGGTTAATGTTTGGTGTTATTAGAATGATGTCATCAGTGAAGCAGAGATGGTATAGTTGCCAACCATCTTCACTCCCATTCCTTCCCATTCTAATTGTCATACGACATTCTTGAGGGTGGCACTGAAGAGTTTTGGTGAAATGGTATCCTGCCGAACCCCTCTTTTTTTTTTTTTTTTTTGCTTTTTGGGTCACACCTGGCGATGCTCGGGGTTACTCCTGGCTTTTCGCTCAGGAATTACTCTTGGCAGTGCTCAGGGGACCATATGGGATGCTGGGGATCGAACCTAGGTAGGCCACATACAAGGCAAATGCCCTACCCGCTGTGCTGTCACTCCGGCCCCTCTTGACATCAATGATCACTTCCTTGTAGAATGGTGAGAGATCCTGGTGGTGAATCCGTAATAGCGCTCACAAAGGATCTTGATACAAATGGGGACATCCTAAAGTGGCTGTCCACCTCTCACGCTTCCTTGCAACCCTTGTGGGTCATGCACAGGCCCTTTTCAAGGCAGGGACCCCTCTGGGGAAGAACCTTTCAGTTGCCTTTACTGTGAGATTCCTCAGACTGGAAAACTCCTGAATTTGCCCCTTTATCCTGCAGGGGGTGTCTTCTGCAGGGACCTATGTGTATTTCACTCTTCAAGAGTTTGTTTGCCCTTCACCCTCTGAAATCAATGTCATTCCACACTGGGAGGCTTTGCAGATATGCCCAGGGCTCCGATAAAGCAGAAGTTGTCTCTCCCTGGCCCCATGGCCTCAGTGTCACTCCACTCTGATCTCCTGAAGGAAAGGAATGGAGGTACTTTCTTCATGCTGTTCCTGTAGGCCAGAAACTGGCAGAGGTTTAGTTCTGAGCCTCTTAATTGAATAAACTAAGAGGCGTTACTTTGATGAGCTGAGGGTATCCACTGTATCTCATATTCCAAATGGCAGCCTCGCTAGAACATTCCTTGAAATATCTAAGAGGATTGATGTGTTTTAGTCTTAGGCTTGCAGAAAAGGTCTAGCTCTTGAAAAGACCACCCATGTCTATTTAAATGGATCTCAGGAGATGGCAACAGTGCTCTGGTGTGAAGTAAACACTGTCTGGGCTGGAGAGACAGGACAGCTCCTGCCTTACATGCAGCCAACCCAGGGTCAATTCCCAGAGCACCACCAGGAGGGACCCCTGAGGACAGAGTCAGGAATAATTCCTGAGCACCAGCAGATGTAGTCCAAAAACATAATGCAAAATAATAAACTAAGAGACACCTTTTGTCTTTGCCTTGGATAAAACACAATAGAAGCCACATTCCTTTCTTTTTTTTCCTTTTTTTTTTTTTTTGGCTTTTTGGGTCACACCCAGTGATGCTCTGGGGTCACTGCTGACTTTGCAATCAGGAATTACTCCTAGCGATGATCAGGGGACCATAAGGGATGTCGGAGACCAAACCCTGGGTCAGCCACATGCAAGGCAAATTCCCTCCCAACTGTGATATTGCTCCAGCCTCCACACCCCTTTCTGACAAAAAGATAAAAGAATCTGTGAGTCAATATCCAAGAACTTTCTGTGGAGGTTGTCTCAGCAGTTGCAGTTCAACACAGAGCAGATCTGGATGCTTGGGATAATACATAATATTACAGCAGGTTTGCTTTCAGAGTAATGTGGGACTCTGCTAAAATTTACGAGACTGCCATAAAATGATACAGATTTCAAAGACTATTTCCTGGCTGTGGAATTCAAAGAGCACACACAAATATGTACTTCTTTTCTCTATTTTCTTTCGCTCCCCAATAACTTATGAAGCACTGCTCTGAGGAAGAATCACCTCCACCATCTCAGGGACTATTAGCGAGAGCACACCTCGACAGCTCGGAGGAAAGCCCAGATTGAGGGCATTGCAAGTTACACAGGAACCATTCCATTTCCTACAGGACAAATTTCTCTGGCCTCTGAGTCAGATTGTTGAGGCGTTGATTCTCTGCCTACCTCTCTAAATGACCAGTGTTTGAATCAGTTCATTTAACAGCACCAGGACCTCATTAAATGCTGTGTACTCAAAGGTCAACAATTCCTCCCACTGAAGAGGGGGGAACAAACCCTCTGGTGAAGCCACTGAATTATCCTGGAAATGTTAGTCCAGGAAGAAGTCACTAGCGGTTCCAGACATGTGATCAGACAGCACAACTTGATCACTTGACATCCCGTTATTCGTCGATTGTTGCGAGTGGGCGAGACAGCACAACACAAAGGCAAAATGCTTTGTTATCCATCATGATTCAAAAAGCAGGTCTTCTAGTGAACCAACGTTAATTATGTCTAATTCATTTGATTAATTAGACATATATCACTTCTTCAGGACTCAGCCCACTTTCCAATGAAATAAGATAAAGTTGCATATGCTCAAGGAAGTTAACGGGTGATTCCAACTGCTTCAGGATATGGCAAGAACCCAAAGAAACCCAACCAGTTAAATTATGCTTTTTCTTTTATTCTTTCCCCATGAGATCCAGGTTTCTTTAAAATAAATCTCTGCCAACAGGAACCTTGAAAAGTCAACACATCAACATATGGGGGTCTCCAGGCTGCTGCCATTTGGAAAATGAAGCTGACCGAGGGTTTGGGTCCCTCCTGCTAACTCTGTGGCAACAGATTCTCTTGGCTGCAGAGTGATGGCGACACAGGAAATCCACTTACTGGCTTCTGCAGCCGGCACTATTTTTCCCCCATGTAGTCTTGGGCTATTGAATTTCTTTGTTGCATCTTAGAACATCATATTAGGAAGACAGTTTGCGCTACTGTGGGATCAATTAAGAAAAATTCATTTGGTGCTTTTAAGTTTGTTGGATTGTTCCATTTGCACCTCAAATACAGTTTCTTTGGTGTTGTGGTTGTCCTAAACATTAAACTTTCGATGATTAAAAAAAAGTAAAAAATTCCCAATGGACTCAGTGGACAAAAGATATTTTACATATTCAAAAGCACAGGCATATAGAAGTGCTGAGCTATTTCTATGTTCAAGGGAGGGTTGTAGTCTCCAAGAAACACTGTTTTAAACAAGACAGTGCATTATTATACACTGAAACCTAAACTTTTTTCTCGAATTTTCCATATTAATGACAGCTCTGAGGGGCTCGTTCCCATTCCAGAGGTGAGGGAGTCACTGCGCTCCATTATCTTCCAAGTCAACAAATATTATTAGGAACAAGTGATTTAAACAGCCAAGGTATTTTATGCATTTATTTACACATCCCAAGGATGAATTTATTCATGTTGTTCCATGTGGATTCATGCTTCGTCGAGCATTAAAAAGCCTTACACTGCCTGCCTCACAGAGTTTGACAAGTCTGTCAGCCCAGCTCTTCCCAGCATGAATAGGTAAACAGGGAGAGTCACAGTGAGCCTGAAAAGTCTCAGCTGGGGCTGGAGCAATAGCACCGTGGGTCGAGCATTTGCTCTGCATGCAGCCGATCTGGGTTCGATCCCCAGGATCCCAAATGGCCCCCTGAGCACTGTCAGGAGTAATTCCAAATGCAGAGCCAGGAATAATCCCTGAGCATTGCCGGGTATGACCCCAAAAGCCCAAATAAATAAATATTAAAAATCGCAGCTGTTTTTGTGAATGCACTCATCATTCCAGTGGTCCTTCCAGGAAAGCATTCTCAGGAGGGTGACATCCAATCCCTCGAGCTGTTTCCAGCCCCCAGAACTCTCTGAACTCTCAGCGCAGCATCTGTTTTTCAAGCCTGTGGATGGTTTCTTTTATATGAACCGCTAAGCTGAAGGACACACATAAAGAAGGGAGGTTTCAAAGGAAGCTGGACGTGCAAACCACCAAGACATCTTGGCCATGTGGAAAAGCTGGCGTGAGTGTGTCACATTCATTCTGTGTCTCTAAATTAGATTTACTGAGCGGGTTGGACCCCTGCAAGGTAAAGCTTCTCTCAGACAGCAGAGACATTTTGAAGAAATGTATTAGGCCAGATGGCAGCAAATATAAAAGGAGAGTAAGCAATCCTGGGTCCTCACCGACATTCCTGAGGGACCATCAGAGCAAATCGGGCCTCGCTGCAGCTCAGGAGACAGAATTTGACAATAACAGCTGAGAAAGAGCTTGTGTTTTGTTAAAAGTGGCAAGGAATCTACATTTTCACAAGAAGCAGCATCTCTGTGAAGCAGAGGAATAAAAATGGGGACAATTTACCTGCCTGTGGAGATAAGAAGCTTGGAGAACAGGGGTCGGAGAGATAGCACAGCGGGTGAGGTATTTGCCCTGCATGTAGCTAATCTGGGTTTGATCCGGGCACCCCAAAAATGCTCCTTCAAGCATTTCCAGAAGTGATCCCTGATCACAGAGCCAGGAATAAGTCCTGAAACCCACAGGGGTGTGACCTAAAAGAGAGAGAGGAGGAGGAAGAGGAGAGGGAAGGAGGAGGAGGAGGAAGAGGTAGGAAGAGGGAGGAGGAAGAGAAGGAGGAGCAGGAGAGGAGGAGCAGGAGGAGAAGGAACAGGAGGAGGTGGCCAAAGAATAAGAAGCAAAGAGGAGGAAAAAGAAACCAATATTTAAGTCCACTAAGGTTGAACTAGTGAACTTATTAAAATTGCTCTCTCCCAATCTGAGTCCTCTGCCGAAACCAGGCTCTGCCAAAGCCTCAGCCAGGCTATGACACCCCAAGTTAGATCCTCATCATTGTTCTTTATTGGAGCTGGAGGTATCAGCACAGTCCTACATGTCAGCCACCTGGCACTGTTCAACCCACATGTCAGCTGGGAAAGAGAAAGCTTCACTGCTTTGTTTAGCCCAGATATCAGCTGGGACAGAAAGAATAGCCTAGAGCCAGGGAACAAACTGGGTCCAAATGACCGATAGAAGATCTTCACCATGAATGTAGAAATGTAGATTGCAGTAAAGTGAAGAAAGAAGGTCCAGCTCTAAACACAGTATTTCACTTGTAAAGCTCCCCTAAATGAAGGTCTTATAGAAGCCAGCACATAATTTCTCACTGAAGTAGGAAATACTTTCCCTCTACATACGTGAAAAACATGTTGATGTATATGTTGGGGTTTTAAGTGATTAGTAAACATATTAATTTTTTAAGTTGATCACAAAGGCTTTAAAATAAAACAGAAGATACAAAAGAAGAGAAGGAAGGAAAATAAAGCCAATGAGGGAGGTAGCCTAAGAAGGTCAGCTTTCAGTTTGCTAGTTTCTAAAACAAATTCCCCTGTGCATGCTGTGATGGTTCCCTGAAATGGAGCTAGGCATGGCCCACTTCCTGCCCCGATCTCTCATTTTGTCCTGACACCTCGGCGATGAATTTCTGAAGAGCTTCTTCCAGAGAAAATATCTAAGAAACACATGACCACAAAAGACGGATCTGGAGGGAAATTAGGATTTGATCGCTATGGCAACCACAGCATCCAGTGGCACATTTTCTGCTCTGGGAATAAGAAAGACTCAAAACACTATGGAGGGTGGGCCCACCTCATACAACGGGCAGTCATGGGGGTACAGAGTGGGTTTGACACATTTGCACCGGATGAAATGTCAGAAGTAGGGGGGACAAAGGGGCGATGGGACCAAGGGGCAGTGGGCAGGGATGGGATGAGGGAATTGCACTCGTCTTTGGAATTTAAAAACAATATGAGACTAATACCCAGGACAGTGGAAACAAGGGCCAGGAGGACCGGTCCACAGTTGGAAGCCTGCCTCGAGTGCTGGGGGGGAAAGGCCGCTGGGACAGAGAAGGGACCACGGTGGCAAAGAGAATTGGGAATGACCACTCTGCATAAGAACTGCTGCTGGAATAGAACTGCAGCCTGAGAGTCAGTAAAGGGAAATATATGATAACCCTTCAGTGACTGTACTGAGAACCACAATGAGACAGAGAGAGACAGAGACAGAGACAAAGACAGACAGAGACAGAGACAGAGAGACAGAGATTCCAGAAAGTGACCAAAGACGCGCAATAGCGTTCCATTGAGTCTAGAGCGTCTATGTAAGCATCAAGAAGCACAGGTCACCCCCACCCACAGGCCACGAGGACACCTTCGCCCCCACCCATCACCTGTTCCCTCTGCTGAAAGGGTCTCTTCCCTTTCCAAGTGCTCCTGCGGTTTCCTCCTCAGCACAACCCCAGGTGAGAAATGGGACAGGAAGCAGGTGTGGAGTAGCTAGGTGAGGCAAATTCTCGCGAGAGGACGGGACAGGAAGCAGCTCCAAGGCTGAAGCAAATTCTCGCGAGAGGACGGGACAAGAAGCAGCTCCAAGGCTGAAGCAAACGCTCAGAGAGGACGGGACAGGAAGCAGCTTCAAGGCTAAGGCAAATTCTCGCGAGAGGACGGGACAAGAAGCAGCTCCAAGGCTGAAGCAAACGCTCAGAGAGGACGGGACAGGAAGCAGCTTCAAGGCTAAGGCAAATTCTTGCGGGAGGACGGGACAGGAAGCAGCTCCAAGGCTGAAGCAAACGCTCAGAGAGGACGGGACAGGAAGCAGCTCCAAGGCTGAAGCAAATCCTCGCGAGAGGACGGGACAGGAAGCAGCTCCATGGCTGAAGCAAACTCTCGCGAGAGGACGGGACAGGAAGCAGATGCGGGCAGTGAGGCTGAGGCAAACTCTCACAATAGGACCGTGCTCGTAGGTCCAGACTCGAGAGAACAGAATTGAGGGTCTTCGCCTTCAGCAGTGCCGAGACTTTTCCCACAACAGGGTCGTGTCCCACTGAGCCCCTGGGCTCCTGACCGCTGTCATCTTCCTCCTCTCCCACCCTCCATCCCGTCAGATCTGAGCAAAAGCGGCAGAGCCTCGAACAAAGCCCAGGCTGTGAAGGAAGCCCATGGAAGGGACAGCTCCAGGCCTGACACTGTCCTGACCGTGGTGGAAGGGGTCCCCCAGTGCTATAGATCCCCACCAGAAGGACAGCCGCAGTGGGGTACCAGGATCCGGTGAGTACATGATGCTCTTATCACCCCCAACCACCCCAGTGCCCACTGCCTCCTCAGCCTGACCCAGGGCATCATCTCCCACTTCTGTGCCATGCCATGAGGAGTACTGTACAAACTCTGGGTGGAGAAAGTGAACCACCTGCTCTCCAAGGTAGCGTGGCCCCATCCCTGTCCACTACCAGCTCCAGGGCTCCATGGAAGTGACCATCCTGGCATGTGTCCACTTCCCTCAGACCTTGCGAGGGAGGCAGGCAGCAGCTGAAGGATGTGGGGAAATCGTTGCTGGCGTAGGTGCCTGGGGATAGCCGGGTCTGTTAGGAGCCTGATAACATGAAAAGACGCTTCTTCAACAGCCAGGGGCAGGCAAATGTCCATCAAGTCCATGAACTCGTGGGTAATTGGTCCTGTCTATGGCAAGAGAGTTTTTTTTTTTTTTTTTTTTTGCTTTTTGGGTCACACCCAGCAATGCTCAGAGGTTTCTCCTGGCTCTGCACTCAGGAATTACTCCTGGCGGTGCTCGGGGGACCATATGGGATGCCGGGGATCGAACCCAGGCCAGCATGGGCGGCCGCGTGTAAGGCAAACACCTACCCGCTGGGCTATCGCTCCGGCCCTGGCAAGAGAGTTTTTAAAATAAGGCTTTGCATGCCCAACACCTTAACATCGAGGTCAAAGTCAAGATTTCTGTTCCAAGGGCCAGAGAGACAGTACACCAGATAAGATGCTTGCTTTGCATCTAGCCTACCCAGGTTCAATTTCCAGCACCTCATCTGGTTCCCATATCACTGTCAGTAGTGACCCCTGAGCACAGAGCCAGGAATAAGCCCTGGCACTGTCAGGTGTGACCGCAAAAGAAACCAACCAAAATTTCAAATCCTCACCAAAGATCTGTTGGCAACTATCTGCCCTCCCAGCCTCACACCGAGATGACACATTTCATTCAACACAGATCTCCCTGGTGGCTGTTAATTCTGCCCCAGGGAGGAAGACTGAGAAACAGAGCCTGGGCCTCTGCTATTTGCAGCTCCTGACTCTGCATTCCAAATGCAAATAGCACACAGGACTGCAGCAGCTGAAGCCCTAGCGGCCCAGTTCTGCTTCCTCTGAAAGGACTAGTTCAAACAAAAATGACTGAAGGTTTACTCTGGAGAGAAAGCCCGGTGACAGCGAGCCCCTCTTTGTAGGCGAACATGGTAATAGCGGGCAGCCAGCACAGGTGTTCGCTGAAATCACTCTGGGGCAAGCAGGGCTAGTGTCCACTAATGCCATCCTATATTCATTGGGATTCATGTGAGGGCAGGAGGGGAAGTCACGAGCCTTGACTCTCATCGAAAGGAGCAGATGGGGTCATTCCAGCTCCCAACACCCACCTGGACCCACCTGGCTTGAGAATCGGGGTGCTGTCCCTGCTGGGGAGAGTGGCCGACTCTCCGGCTGCCTCCTGGGGTCAGGCACCAGGTAAGGGAAGCCATAACTGAGTCTGTTCTAACCGCACTGCAGCTCTGCTGGGGGCCCAGGGAAGGCAGGCTGTGGTTTGCTGACTCAGTTACCGTAATGTCCATGCGGGCCAGAATCCCTCCTGCCACCTCCATCCTCTCTGTCAGCCCCAACACACACCTTCATCTCCCCTGCCTGGGTCCTGGGGGTGTCCTTGTGGGTGGCAGTTGCTTCTGAGACACCCAATTGTGACCGTCACTGACTAGCTCCATGAGCTGGGGGCTTCACAGAAAAGAGAGATAGAGACAGAGATAGAAATAGAGCGAGAGAGAGAGAGAGAGAAGAGAGAAAGAGTCCAGATCCCTGAATAAAACAAAAGGGAGGAACGGGGTTCCACTGAACTTGTGTGCCAAAATCTCTAGGAATAATCCTGGGCACAGCAGGCATGGTCCCCCCACCAAAAATAAATAAAAAACTTAAATTGATATTCTACGTTCCCCTTCATGACAGGTGAAGGGGCAGAGCCTAGGGTGGTGTGTGGGGGAGGCTGGTCGGCAGGCCACAGGCTGGGTCCTTTTCCTGTAATGGTTTGCATCAGCTCAGGAGCAAAAGCTGGGGTTCGGGAAGGCTGTTTCCCGAGGTCCAGCGATCAGGCACTAACTGCAGCTCTGCAGAACCCTCCAAAGTAGGTTTGGAAGAAGAGAAGCAGCCCCGGGCTCGGATCTGCAGCATCCGAGAGCTGATCGCACCTTACCACTCGTGTAGCTGGTGCCGTTTGGGAATATAGAGTTAAATTCTGAGGAAGAGAGAGGCGAGGGAAGATGTTTCTTTCCTTTCCTGCCAAGGCCAGAAGTAGCGGAAGTGAGGAAAAAGAGGAAATGCAGATGGCAAACGCGAGACCCAGCAAGAAGTGATGGTGCCCCCACCCCTCAACAGCCCAGCGTCCCCCTCACCTCAGAGGAGACCAAGGAGACGGGGTGCTGGGTTCCTGTGCCCGGAGAGGTGGGATGGGGAGCCCACAAGCCTCCTCCAGGGCTCCCCCAAAGCCTCAGCAACAAGGTGCTCCTCTGTGAGGGCCCTGTGAGGTCCTGCGCCAGTGGCAGAGATTCAGAGATGCCTCCCTCGCTGCATGGTTCACTGGACGGGCCTGTCTGTGCCTGTCCTTCCTGAGACAAGCAAAGGGGGTCACAGCCCAGCAGGTAACAGGAACTAGTTCATTCTTTGAAATTCAGGGCTGCATTCACAGGGCCCTGATGAAGAATATTCTGGGCAGACAAGCTCAGAGAAACGGGAAAGGCCTCAAGGAGCTTCTGAGAATCCGAGTCGCAAAGGTGTTGGGAAGGGAGGGAAAAGGGTAATTAATGCAGACCCAAAGGAACAGTAATTAATAGCAAAGTGACATTTCCCCCACCTGCTAGCAGATGCAGCTTACGATGGGAATGAAAATCGTTCAAGGAACGATGCATACATTTATACATGATATAAATTCTGTGCATTGCAACTCATGTAGCTCGTACACTTTGAGAATTTAGAGCAGGCTTCTGAGGAAGGGAGCGAAGATGGAAGGAGTTTCTTTCCTTTCCTGCCAAGGCCAGAAGGGAGGAAGTGAGGTAAAAAAGGAATGCAGATGGCAGACGCGAGACCCAGCACAGGGATGGCAGGGCCACAGGCAGAAGTTTGGCTCCTAAAGCCCAAGACTGCCGTTTGCAAATGCAAGTGTGAGCTGCAAAGCTCTCCGCTGTTCTTAGGAAACCCTGGACTTCTCAGAAGGTGCTAGGCTGCCAGCATTTGTGTGTACTCAGGGGAGTGGGGAATTTTTTATCTCAGTTCACAAAGAAGCACAGAAGAATCTGTGTGGCGATGCGTGCCTGGAGTCAGACCAAAGGATCCATGAGCTGGGAAAGGAGACTCCCAGCGCTCACCAAGTCGCCTCCGTCTCTCCAGCGGCAATGTCACCCCCACCAGGGGCTGCTTAGGTCCACGAGACTTTCTGTTTGCCAGCATGGAAGAGTCCTTGCCAAGGATAAAAGGAAGGCTGAGTTTCTCAAATCTTTGTGGTGCTGGAATTTGGGGACAGGCCGGATCTGCAGAACTGTGGGGGTCCCACAAGGGGACGCTGACCCAGACTCCGCCTCTGTGCTTCTCCCACAGAACCAAATGGCGATGAAGAGATGGATGGTTGGGTCTATTCAATGGTAAAATCATATAAATGAGAACACCCCAGTGTATGTACTGCAAACCACAATGCACAAAAGAGGGGAGAGAGAGAGAGCGAGAAAGAGCGAGAGAGGGGGAATCTGCCATAAAGACAGGAAGGACGGAACAGGGGACATTAGTGTTGGAAAATGTACACTGGTGGAGAGCTGGAATGCTGTTTGACTGAAACCCAATCATGAACAGCTTTTTAATTATCTATCTAACAGTGATATATTTTTTTTAAAAAAGGAAGAAAAAGTAAAATCAATGCTGCCTTTTTTTTTTATTTTTGGGTCACACCCAGTGATATTCAGGGGTTCCTCCTGGCTCTGCACTCAGGAATTTCTCCTGGCAGTGCCCGGGGACCATATGGGATGCGGGAACCAAACCCAGGCAAATGCAGCACTGCCTTTACCCCTGTTCTGCCAAGGAACACAAGGCCATGGAGACCGATGATTTCTAACATGAAGCCACGTGATTTGACCCCAACTTTCCAGGGAACCTGAAATCAGCAGCTGAGGTCAGTCTCGCTCTAGTCAGCCACATGCGATTCTGAACATGACCTGAGTCCGTGTGCGACCCAGATGAAAGTGCCATGCCCCCATCCGCCCCCTGGGCCTGACGGTGTCCCCTAGTCACACAGATGCCGTCATAAAGTGGGTGATGGGTGCTGACACCTCCCAGTTTGTTCTCTTGACGGGTCTCTATATCGTTAGAGTCTGATCAAGAACCAGATGGCACTGGAGAAGTCGGAGTCATTTAAGGACCCGTGGGGACCCAAGCAGGGCTCTCATACATACTGCACTGCTTCTGGGGCTAGGGGTATTGGTTTGGCCCAAGGGGCTCAGGGTCAAAGGGCACCATGAAATCACTGCTGAGAATTTGCATATGGGGCTCCTAAAACTGCCACCCAGGGATTTCTTGGAATTCCTGGAACTGACACCAAATCCCCTGTCATAGCAACCAGCCCAGGGGCCACCCTGCCCTAGCCCTGGTGCCCACCTATCGCCATTCCTCCCCCGTCCCAGGCCCCCTTTACTTCTCTGTTAATCCGCCCAAGAGGCACGTTGGGCACCGCTTCACTGACTTCTTCGAGGCCCATGAAGACCCTCACCCAGAAGCGCCCGAAACCTGCTTCAGCCTGATCTCCTCTTAGTATCTGCTTTCCACAAGGTCGGGCGTTCCCACATCTTTGGGGAGGGACATTTTCATCTAACATACACAATGGTTGCTAACTTGTACAGTGGTTGGTACAATCAGTGATTACCACAATTTGTTTCAAGTATCACTGACATTTACTGATTGCTTCTCGTTCACACAGCCCGATCGGACTTGTTCATCTGCTCTGTTCTTGTCGTAACCTCAGGATTTATGACCTGTTTATCTTCGCTCAGCTCCTAGAATGGGTCACTCAGGGCGTCCGCTTGTAATTTCAATTTCAGAAATTTAAAAGTAGTGATCTTGTTAATGACTTCCCTCACGGGAGAATAATGATAAAATGGAATAAAACACAAAAATAGACTGTTAAATTGCCAAAGTAGGCAATGACTTGGTTGTTTGATAATCACTCATTTCTCCAATACTGAAATCTCTATGTGAGTAACTTTTCACCTGGTGGAAATAATGGTCTGTGGTTTTAACCTCATGACTTTTCTCAGCTCTGTGTGTGTGTGTGTGTGTGTGTGTGTGTGTGTGTGATAGCTCTTGCATTTCTCCAGTTTCTGGAAACTGTGGCCTCAGGGAGGAGCAAGGAATGAAAATTCTGACCTCCAACACTCCATCCAGGTTCCCACTGTCTACTTTCACAAAAAGGAATTTTAGGAGAAGATATGCCAGATACCAGTAACAATTATAGACCTCATTCCCATGACCTGATGGAATGGTTTGAGGCTCTTTATGTTCCTGGAGCAAGCAGGTGCCCTTGGGCTCTACTTACAGGTCATATGGAGATGTTACTGGGGCCCGCTCAAACAAATCAATGATGAACGGGAAGATAGTGATACAGTGATACAGTGGAAGTAGTTTTATTTCAGAAATAGGAGAGGGAGGAAGGAGAGAGAGAGAAAAACCTGGGCTTCTCCAGAGGAAAGAGAGCTGACCCATTAAACCAAAAGAAAGCACTTCACGCGTCCCGAGCTGAGATGCAGAATGGGGAAGCACACCTTTGCAGAGTTGGTTTCCTAGAGTTTTCCCAAGTTTTCCCCAACTTGGAACTTTCTTTGTCAACAAGAGTTGATTGCTCAGACACTCTCAGGGGAGGGGCAGAACACCTGGACCCCCAGGCGGCTCTGCCTTTGTGGCTGTGGCTCCTCCTCCCCTTCAGGGTTCACCCTGCTCTGGGAGCTTCAGTCCAGCCTTCTTAGGCCTCAGTTTCTGCCTGAGGGTCCCGCTTCATGTCTCTGGGCTACCTGTAGGCCGGTGCCAGAACAACTTCCTCAGATCACTTCTTGGTTTCATTACTTCCCGAGCAGCCATGGCCAGGGGTCCTCTATTTACCTGCCTGTTTCAGATCCCTCCGACCTGGGACTAAACCCACCAGCCCCTCCCAAAATAAAGTGTCAAACCCCACATCCTTTCCCATAGCTGGTCTTTGCAGCGGCCAAGGAAAAGGCTCGTGCTAGTCCTCAGCAGGGTCTCCAAACAGGAGCTGAAATGTGGCAGCATCTTCAGTGACACAATAATGAAAATCATCAAATTGCTATTAATACCCATGATGGAATTTGTTTCGCTGATGAATTTCAATGAATTCACGGCACACCTTGCATAATAGTGGTGCCTCAATGATCAAAAATTAATAAGCATGAAAATCTACAATGTATTTATTCTTGAAAAGAATAAATATTATGGCCTCATAAGAACAATTGGGTGATCTCAATATTTTCCCCCTCAAATCTAAAGCAATTAAAGATGAACCAACCAAGAAGGAATATAAATAATTAGGAAATAGGAATCGTGGAGGAGGGACACTCAGACAAATCACGGATTGTGCAGGCAGATCTCTGAGGACTCGCGAGGAGACAGGGCTGGGCTCACAACCTGAGGGGTTCCAGCCTTCTCCATGGCAGCACTCTGCTAATAGCAGCATTACTGGGATATTTCTGGATTCACACAGGGCTGGCCCTAATGCTGGGCAATACCGACAGAGCTTTTGCTCTAAAGATTTACAGGGGTCGACTCTTTGGCCATCTCCCTGTGGAGACACATCAACATAGCCCGCTACTCTACACAAACTTAATATTAAATACTCCACATCCCGAGGAAGGGGTCTAGAAAGGCTCTGAGTGTCAGATCTAATCACGTGCCAACTAAGGAACCAAGGAAGGCTCTGATTGGCCAGATCTAATCACGTGCCAACTAAGGCACAAAGGAAAGCTCTGATTGGCCAGATCTAAGCATGTGCAACTTTGGACCAGAGTGAAGCCTAAGCCACGTGAGTGACAGCCCCACCAGAATCCGTGGTGCATTGGGCAGCCAGTATTCTGGGATGGAGAAACACACCCATTGGTACCCATTGTCCAGTGGTTCTCAGATACCCAGAGTCTATTCTACGATCCTCAGTGGCCACATGCTGGGAAACCTTTGAAAAACAAAGCTCAGCGCTAGGAACAGCTGAGCCCCCTGCCTGGATCCAATACCCGCTCACCTTTTCCTCTCACCTGACCCTTTCTTGGATCTCCACCTACCTGATGTTGGAGTAACAGCCTCTCCTCCACACGCCGGGATTTATCTTGCAAAAGGATCATGACTTTACAAAATCCCAGACCAAGTTTTCACATCGCACCCTCCCCTGAGTTCCAGGCGAGGATGGCCTCTGCAGGGGCTTCTGAACACCTCAGCCTAGTCCCTCCTAGGCTGCCCCCGAGGTGGACTGCAGAGCTCCTTTAGGCGGTGCCATAGCACAGGCAAGACCTCTGCTATGGCGTTGTGATCCAGCATGTGTCTCTCTGGAACATGGAGCAGAGCGGGCGGGCTGGTGCCATCCAGGTGAGTGAGTGTGTGGAAAGTGGAGGGAGGCAGGCAGGCATTTCTGGGGTCACTGAGCTGATTCTGTTTGATGCCTAGTGGGCACTGGGGCAGAGGGCAGCATGCCTGCCTGCCTCAGGAGACACTGCAAGGCCAAAGAGGACACATTCTCCCCGGAGAAGGGAAGCGGAGTCCTCTTTAATGGCTGGGCAACATGACAGCGGTTTTGTTTGGGGAAAGCAAGGGGAAACCAGGGCTCCAGAGAGACACATGCTGGATGACAACACAAGTATTCATAGCATCACTTGTCACTTGTCCCTTGTCTTCCCGTGTTCATCAATTTGCTCGGCGGGTGCCAGTAACATCTCCATTCATCCCTGTCACATGCTAGTATAACCCAAGGGCCTCTGCTCACTCCAGAGCTTCAAACCATTTGTTTGGGTCATGGGAATGAGGTCTATTGCTGTTACTGTTTCATAGCATCAAAAATAAAAGTCATCTGAAGAATCTTCTCAGACAATGTCATAAAGGTAGAAATTACTCACCAAAGGAAAGTGGGGGAGAAAACAAACATTTAAGAACTAATACATTGCTAGTCGTGGATCAATGAGGAAATCAAAGGATAAATAAAAATGAGATATCGCCTGCCCCTCGAGGTGTTGTCCTGCCCCTCGAGGTATTGCAGGTGTGGCTGTGGTGCCCGGCTGCATAGGCAGGTGGCAGACAGGAGACAGGCTTGTCGACACCCAGGGCTCTGCCCAATGGACCCTGGATGGTTGATGGTCTGACATAGAAAAAGACTGGGCCCCCTGGGATGAACCCAGAGCCACGGCAGAGCCTGGCAAGCTACTTGTGGTGTATTTGATATACCAAGACAGTAACAATAATGGACCTCATTCCCAACGAATGAGCTAAAGCAGTACTAAGGGCATCCGTCACGACTGCAGCTAACAGCGCCACAACTTCTCTACACTGGACAGACTCTCCTGGGGTGAGGCCCTGCCGAAGCAGCGACCCATAAAGCTGCTTACACTTCCTGGTGATAGGAATCTGGTGCCCAGTAAGGGAGTCTGGTTGGTTCAAAGATTTATGAAGACAAATTTTATGTCAATTTGTGTGACCAGAGTGCCCAGATAGCTAAGGTTTTTTCGATATTTCTGTGTTTGTCGGTCTCTGTGGGAGAGATTTTTAGTTGATGAAATCTGACTGAAGCAGACTGACCTCCACAGTGTGGGTGGGCCTCATACCACTGGGTGAAGTCCTTAAGAGAAAACATAACACTAAGGTCCTGAAAGGAGGAAATTCTGCAACAGATCTTTTGTTTTCCTGGCCCACCACCTCTGCAGAGCCTCACAACAAGCCAGACCACCCCCTCTCACTCCACAGGCGCCGCCATTTTCCACATTTGGACTTCCCTCGTCAGAACTCCACCCAGCAGACCAGCCCATCACAGCCAGGATCATCGACACCCACCCTGCAGCAGTTTCTTCCTCAATCTGGCCCAGGTATGCTGGTCCAGAGACTCTCAGACATGGGGCAGAGCTATTCCTTGCTCTCCCTGTGCACAGCTGTTCATGAGGCAGTCGGGAGGCATGGCGGGTTCTAGCCCTGGCTCACCACCTCGGCAGAGCCTCACAACAAGCCAGACCACCCCCTCACTCCACGGGTGCCGCCATTTTCCACATTAGGACTTCCCTCTCGTCAGAACTCCACCCAGCAGACCAGCCCATCACAGCCCAGCTCGCGGCTGCCGCGGCCACGCGGTTCATCAATAAATGCTTTATTTGGAGGTGTTTAAAAGAGTTTGCCTCCCACTCGGCAAGCCTGGGAAGCTTCTCGTGTTGTATTTGATATGCCAGGGAGAGCAAATAGATGATCAACGGGAAGATCGTGATCGTGATCTTTTGTTTTGTTTGATCTTTGGACCATACCCAGTGGTGCTAAGCACTTACTTCCAGCTCTGCACTCAGGAATCACTCTTGGTGGGTCTTACGGGACCCTATGGAGTTCTGGGACTCAGACCAGAACCATCTGCATGCAAGGCAAGTGCCCTCCCTGCTGTGTGGCTCCAGCCCTGGGAGCAGAGCACTTTGGGGGCTTTGGGGTCTATGCTTCCTTTCCTTTCTCCCCATCTCTCTATTCTCCCTCCCTCCATCTCTCGCCTGCCTCTCTCTCTATCTCTCTCACTCTCTCTCTCTCTCTCTCTCTCTCTCACCCACTCCATTTCTCTAGAAAACCATGAAGAACACAAAACCTAGATACAAACTATTTTCTTTCCTTTTTGTGGCCCACTGGGTCTTTGGAGATTAAAAAAATAAAACTTAAGGAAAATTGAAGTGTGTCTAATAGCCTGGCAGCAACAACAGCGAGCACCAGCTACCTGCACCCCCTGCCTCCCTCCCCAACTCTCCTGTCCCCAAGGCGACCTCATCTTCTTTGCCTACAGAGAGTTGGAGCTTGGCTGAGAGCAGGAGATTAATCTCTGCCTCCCCAGTCAGCACTCAATCAACATTTATGGAATTATGAGGTGAAGAAACAGGTGAGAACCAAACATGGGGCTAAGAGTAATAAAAGAACCAGTTAGCCAACAAATCTATCAACAAAAATCTATCTTCAGGGCCAGGTCATACATTTAGTCCTACGCTGGGAGCCACTGGGTCAGGTGTGTCTGCAGAGCCTTGGAAAGAAATAATTGCAAAGGTGGCATGTAGGGCCGAAACTACAGAAGCAATCACAGAAGTTAGGGATAGGAGAGCAAGGGGCAGAAGTAAATATCGCAGAAGCCCCAGAGAGTAAATATGATGCTGAGGATTCCTTTCAAACCCCGCCTTGACCGCCTGTTTCCTGGCCAGACCCTGCCTGGCTGAAATTAAGCGTTCCCAGGTGATACTGATGCATCTTGCAGCACGGCCACTGGAGCGCCCCACATGGCTGGTGAGTGGATTGTTGCTAACATCCGTGACTGGGGGTTGCGTTTGGCCCAGTCCCCAGGCACAAAAGCGGTCCACTTTATGCACGCTGAGCCACAGCCAACCCTCAGGAGTGTCCCACAAGCCCCCAAACCATTGATCTCTGCTCGCTATCACAAATGGGGTGGGGCCACCGTGACCCGGCGCCTGATTTCACATTTCACGTCCCGTTTTGGAAGTTTCCAGTGCCAGTGACAGAGGAGGTGACGGGGCTGGACTCATGTGGTGCCTGCGAGCTGCTGGTGTCAGCAAGCCCGATGCTTAAGCCAGCCGTTAGTGACCTGGCCAAGGCACCCCGGGCCCCTGAGGGTGTCAAGCAGGAGGGTGCCCCCAGCACCAGCAGCAGGGTCCTTCTCTGGCGTCTCCCCGCCGAGGTTTTGCGCTTAATCACCTCTTAGAGCACGCATGCCTGAGAAAGGCAATTCTCCTTCTCCAGAGGGGAAATTGGCCCCTGACTGATTTCCATTACATTTACCTATCACGGGCCAGCAGGACCATGAGCTGGGCTTTTCCAGGGGACAAATGACAGGCGGGAAATGACAGGTGGGGACGTCCCCACAAGCAGCCTTCACCCTGTGCCAGAAGCAGGGGGCCTCGGACAGGACCTGGCAGAAGGACAAGATGGGGAAGGGGGAGAGGTCTGCCCCCATCAGGGACCTTGGGCACATCCTTACCAAGCCCAGGCAAAAGGGGACCGACAGCTCAGCCAATAGGGAAGGGGTGAGAGGGGCAGTGGGTTCCTCACATGCAGACCCCAGGGATCTAGGGGGCCGCCGGGCTCCCCCAAACCACCATGTGCCCCAGAGCACGCCAGCCGCAGGGGGGCAGGTGGGGGTGGGAGGGCCCAGGATGCGTCTCTGCCTCTGGCTGCTGCACAACCCCCAGCCAGCGACACGCAGCCACGTGGAAACTGCTCCCTGAGCTAAAAAATGGCCAGATCAGAGAGGGGCCAGGGAAGAGGGACGGGTGGGTGGGACAGGAGGGCAGTGTGGAGTCACACCCACATTTCCTGCAGTGCGGGAGATGTCACCACATTTCACTGCATTGTCTCTGCAGATCCTATGATATTCAGAGGGTGGGGATATAAAACTAGTTGGATGTCACCCTTATGTGAAGGTTTTCTTTGTTTCCATTGTGCCTGCGTTACTTTAAAACAGGGTGAAATGGTTATGTGGGAAATCCAGTGAGACTGGTGGGCTGGGCTGTTCGGGAGAGGTCACTTCGCAGGAGTCACTCAGGACAATCCCTGAGGGACAGCAGCCTTTCACGCTCTGCTTCTGTCTCGCCCAGCGGGACCTTCGGAAAGCCCGACCATCCTCAGGCAGCACCTCTTCAGGACTATGGAGCCCCTCAGAGCTGTGCCCACACTGATGAAGCTTGGCCCAGTCCCCAGGCACAAAAGCGATCCCCTTTATGCACGCTGAGCCACAGCCAACCCTCAGGAGTGTCCAACACGCCCCTAAACCATTGATCTCTGCTCGCTATCACAAATGGGGTGGGGCCACCGGTGACCTGGCGCCTGATTCCACATTTCATGTCTCCTCATGGTTCTCCCAGCCACAACCCCTCCTCCAGGCTGCCCTCCCTGCTCCCCTCTGTGAGCTCCAAGATTGGGGAGATTCTAAAGCACATGGTCTCCCAAACACCCCACGGAGGGGGACTCTGGCATCTTCCATCAGTGGATCCAGGCAGAAGAGCCAGGCAAGTGTGGAGAGCTGTGGGTACACATGACCGACATCCAGGGCCTGGTGCTGCAGCACGTGAAGGTGAAGAGCGGCACGTACAGGGTCACATAAAGTGCCACATAAAGGGTCACATATGGTGGCACATACATAAGGGGTCATGTACAGCGGCACATAGAACAACATCGAGTGGCACGTAGGGTCATGCACAGTGACACAGAGTGACACTGACACTATAGGACCACGTAGCATGGACTACAGCAACATGTATAGGGACCACGGAAAGTGGCACTGCCACGGCACCTATAAGTCCACATAGCATGGCACCAGAGCAGCACATAGGGACCACGGAAAGTGTCCCAACAGTGGCACATATAGGACCACGTAACGTGGCACTATCATGGCGCCTATAGAGTCGTGCACAGCACAACATATGGGCCAGGATACTCACGGCAAAGGCATTCCCGTGGCTCGGTGCAGAGACAGTGTTTGCCACGTGCTCCACATGGGGTTCCGTCATTTTCATGCGGTTCCTGGTGGGCTTCTAGGGGTGACGCCCAGCGGAGGCCACATGGAAGGAAGTGGCGGCGGGGAGCCATGGGACAGTCTCAGGACAGTCACAGCTCTGAGCCTGTGTGGACTGCAGGGAGAAGCACCGTGAGGAACCCAAAAACTATGCAGGATGGGATCAAACACCAAAAGCGGCCCAAAGACAAACCCTAGACTCCATGTTGGGAAAGGGAAAGTCTGTCCCCGGACAGGTCAGTGTGTTCACTGGCTGTGTGAGGAAATCAGCGCCAGGACTTTCAGGGCAACTTTCCTAAGCCGTCCCCATTAGCACGTTGCCATCCCATTTCCTCGCAGCCATTAGGGATCATCGCCGCAAAGGGGAAAAAACAGCAGCACCGCAGCCGCTTTCCCAAAGGCCTCCCTGTCCTGGGATATTCAGCCCATCGCTTTATTCTCCTTTGAAGCCTTTCTCCTCATTACCCTGGTCGGTTTCGCGACTCTGTCTGGCGGTCAGAGCCGCATTGGCCTGTTATTTTGCATGTGCCAAGACACTCTCCCACAGCACCCTCTGCCTTAAATCTTTGCAAATCCTTCTTCCACTTTCTCAAGGTCTGTGGCTTCCTCTGGCCTCCCAAGCTTTATTTCCTGCCCCCCACCCTCCACCCACCTCTGCGCTCTCTGAGATTGGACCCTGCCTAGCAGAGGCTCTGAGCCCTGGGCAGTACTCTGGGAGGTGCAGGGTTCCACAGGGGTGGGATTCAAACCTGTGGAATCCCATCAGAGCCAACTGCCGCCTGGGCTCCCCTCCCCCAGAGGGTCTGAAATGCTGGGAACACCTGGGAGACCCTGAGCAACAGCAAGGTCCCAGCTCCTCTGCAGAAGAAACTAACCCGGAGCTCCTAATGCCAGCAGCTGCAGCCAGGGACTGCCCAGGGCCGGGAGAGGACACGCAGGGCCGGCTGAGGACAGCGTCCCAGCTCTGTGGACAGGGAACTTTGACTTTCTTCCCAAGCCCTCTCTTCAGAGCAGTGGCTTTTGTCTTGTTCTTTGAGAGGCCTCAAGCTGCCCGCTGAGTGCTGTCCCCCTTCTCGGGGACCAGAGCTGAACATTCTGTTGCCTAGAAGCAGACCAGCCCTGGCCTCTATCCCTGCCCCATGCCCGAGCCTGAGCTCTGCCGTGGCCTTCTCTGCTCTGATCCCTGACTCTGCTGGTGTGAATGTCCATCTCGGGGAGCCCTTTCTGCCCAGGCCTGGTCCTGCATCCCCACCCTCTCTGCCTGTGCCCCCTGATTCTCTCCTCTGGCCTGGGGTCCCCTGCAGCACCCCTCTCTCTGCCCAGAAACCCTCTTCAGGACTTCATGCTCCCATGGCTCTTCCTCCAAATGCACCCAAGCAGGCTCATGGACCAACTGAAGGACAAAGAGCTTGTTGTCGCCAGGCACACGGGAATATCATTAACACTTGGGGCTTGTTTTTCTTTTTGATGTTCTGTGTCTTGGTCGCCTGGGGGGTCACACCCAGTGGTTCTCAGGGGTCACTCCTGGCTCTATACTCAGGGGAACATTTTGTGGCTTGTGGTCCGAGGGACAGAAACAGGGCCAGCCATGTGTAACATAGGTGTGTGAACTCCCCATCATTCTAGCCATATAATTAAAGCCTTTATCCTCAGTTTGTCCATATACTTCATCTCTTATCTTAAAATGGACATATCTGCCCATGTTAATGTCGATTTTAAGGGGGTATGTTAAAATGCCCTTATTTGGGCATGTAATAATAAACATCAGAGATTATTTCAGCACTTCTTTCTTTACATGCTCCAAGTGCTCTCAGTGTTCAGGATTTGTGTGTTTTTCGCCCTGAGCTATAATCAGTTTGGTGCTGCTGTGGGCCAGGATTTGGGTCACCGAGTGTGACAAATGGCTTCTTCATGCCACCTGGCTTACTTTCCTTTTGCTATTCTTTTTTTTGGGGGTGGGACACCGGCAATACTATTCAGGGGCTACTCCTGGCTCTGCACTCAGGCATTACTCCTGGTGGTGCTCAGGGAACTATAACGGGATGTCAGGGATTGAACCCAGGATTGGCCGCATGCAAGGCAAATGCCCTCCCTGCTGTGCTATCACTCCGACTCCTTAGTCCTTCACTTACCTCTAGTGGAGCCACTACTGTTGTGATAAAAAGTTCTAGGAACCTGAGCACATGCGCAGACTAGGATCAACTCTTTAGGCTTTGGGCCAAGGGGTGTGTCCTTATCTGCAGCTGATCTTTGGCTGGTTTTACCAGGCGAGCTTGGAGGGCATTCGTGGCCCAGGTTTCCAGTAGAGTGTCAAAAAGCAAAAAAAAAAAAAATTCTATGATGATACATTTAAATTGATATGAAATCCTACAAATACACAATTTAGTAAGAGTAAGGAAAGGAAAAATTAATCTTTTTTTACTTTTTGGGTCACAACCCAGTAGTGCTGAGGGCTTACTCTTGGCTCTGCACTCAGCAATTAATTCTGGCAGTGCTCAGGAGACCATGTGGGGTGACGGGATCGAACCCAGGTTGGCGGTGTGCAAGGCAAATGCCCTACCCACTGTACTATCGCTCCAGCCCAAGGAATTATTTTTTTTTTCTTTTCCTGGTTGTTTAACTCCTTGGCATAATCATTTGTTTAGACCTGTAGTAGGTGCGGCATCACCCTTGTATACTCTTCTACTATCTAGAAGCTCGCACGGCAGAGCCTGGCAAGCTACCCGTGTTGTATTTGATATGCCAAATACCAGTAACAATCATAGACCTCATTCCCATGACCCAATGGAATGGTTTGAGGCTCTTTATGTTCCTGGAGCAAGCAGGTGCCCTTGGGCTACACTAGCATGTGACAGGACATATGGAGATGTTACTGGTGCCCTCTCGAGCAAATCGATGATGAACGGGAAGACAAGTCTTTATTAACATGGGACATGGTTCAGCAGCTGAACGACAAAGTAGCTCTAGGGCAGGGTGTGGGGCACCTGCTCTGCTGGTCCTATCTGTGATCCAATCCCTGGCACCACAAAACACCACTGGAAGCAGCCACAAAACACCCAACCACCCTCCTCTCTCCCCCCTACCTCTATGCCCCCCAAAAAAACCCAACAGACTGAGAGACCCCAAGTCTCCTGGAGATACTGTTTTCAGTCCTTTGGGGAGACCTCAAGATGGTGCCGTGTTAGTTTCTTCTTACATTTTTGGAGGAACGTTAATAACATTTAGTCCAAACCCTGCATCAGGCACTCCAACATTCCACCTTCTCCCCACCTTCTCCCCACCCTAGGAGGGTTCGTGGAGTGTCTCCACCCCAGGAAGGTGGTGAGTGTCTCCAAGGCCATTCATGACAACTTAGAAGCCACTGTTGGTTTGTCTGAATCACTGCCCAGGGGAATCTGGGTGGGGATGATCTCACCCCCCCCTCACTGTGGTGAGTTTAGAGGTGCCACTTTCACCCAGAGGAACACTCTGCTCTGAACTAGAAGCAGCTGATCCCCAAAGAGAAGGAATGGCTCCATCTGACAAGGATGCGTGAGTGCAGGGAGCCCAAGAGTCTTGGGTCCTTCTCAAGCCCTGCGGGCCCCTGCTCCCTCTCCAGAGCTGAGCAGACAGAAGAACCAGCGGAGTGACCGTGAGATTCCCACTTTCTCAGAGGCTGGAGCAATAATACACTGGGGAGGGCATTTGCCTTTCCTACAGCTTACCTTGGTTTGATCTCCAGCATCCCACATGATCCACTGAGCAACTCCAGGAGTAATACCTGGAGTAATTCCAGGAGTACAGAGCCAGGAGTAACCCCAGAGCATGACCAGATTTGACCCAAAAAGCCCCCACCCCAAAGGCCCTATATTCTCTTTCTCCACTTACATGGGTCCTATTTGCATCCTAGTTCAATTTAATCTGTGGAACTAACAGATGAGAAACTATGTCTAGACGGTGATTCCATACACCCCACATACACCAAAGAAGAGCTTCTCCTGATGCTAAGGAAAGCTCATCCCTGTTTTGGACAGTGAGTTTTTGGGTCAAAAGGTCGGGGTTGCAACTCAACAACTGTAGCCAATCCTGGTATGTGATGAGGGTCATCCAGCTGTGGGGAGCGGGGACCAACTCTGAACACTGACCATGGAATTTCACACTGACAAGAATAGCATGATTCTCTGCTCCGAGAGGATTATATCCAAAGTTTCTATGACTGAGCCTCACTCTCCATTAAAGCCACAGCCCCCAATACACTCTTGGTCAGACTGCCTGGTGGTGTGGACACATGGTAGCATTAGGAACATCCTGATCCCACGCTGGCCAATGCCATCCTCACCAGCTCCCTGGGAACCTAGCATGGAGGCTGTGCCCCGTTGATCCTTTCTCAACTCCAGGCTCAGTGTCCTTCCTTCCAGCTGTGCATCCTCACCAGCCTCACAGAGAGGCATCGGTCCCATGCCCAGCCCGCCCAACACAGATGTCCTGGGGATGAGGAGCAAAGCCAAGACGTTACCAGGCAGCCTGGCAGCTGGCTTAGACTGCAAGCATCAATGCACCCGCCCCTGCTTTCCCCCAACTCTGCTTCATCTCATGGGTCCATTCTGGCTTCTTAACACAGGTGCATCTAAGATCCTGCATTCCCAGGTAAAGTCTTGCTGTAGGTGCCCAGTGAACATAAAAAAATTAAACTGGAGCCATAGTACAGTGGGAAGGGCATTTGCCTTGTGACTGGCAACCTGGGTTCTATCCCTGGTATCCCATATGCTCCCCAAACAACACCAAGGAGTAATTTCTGAGTGCAGAACCAGGAGAAACTCCTGGACATCGCCAAGTGTGACCCTAAAAGCCAAAAAGTAAACCATCCTGAGGGAAGGAGGGTGACTGGGGAGCACCGAGTTGGAGAGAGGGGGGAAGCCCCCAGAGGCACTGCTGTGAAACTAATGACACAAAGGAGTTTCTCAGACCAGCAGAGCTCTTATGGAGACCAGCAGAGAGAGAGAGAGAGAGAGAGAGAGAGAGAGAGAGACCAGAAAGGCGTCACTGAGGCAGACGTTTGGAGACAGTGGGAACTTGGGAAGCATCGCTGAGCTTACTTAAACAGGAAATCAATTTTCTCTGATTGGAGTCACCTCCACCTCTTTCTAAAAACTATACAGCCATATGCACTCACAAACGAATGAAGATCCCGAAAGAAATATGCTTCTGGGAAATGTGTTTCAGATATTTTTTTCACTGTATTTAAGATTAAAAGCAAGAGACCAGAGAGATGGTACAGCAGGTAGGGCATTTGCCTTGCACACGGCCAACCCAGGTTTGATCTATCTCCAGCATCCATGTGATGCCCGACACCACCAGGAGTAATTCCTGAATGCAGATTCAGGAGTGAGCCCTGAATACTGCTGGGTATGCTGCCCCCAAATTTCTGTTTAATTGAGAAATAGCAGGGATATGAAATTTTGTTTTGGGACATACCTGGAAGTACTCCGAGGCTATTCCTGGCTCTGTGTTCAGAAATGAACCTGGGGGGGCGGAGGGATAGTCCAGCTGGGAGGGAGTTTGCCTTGCATGTGGCCGACCCAGGTTCAATTCTCGGCATCCCATATGGTCCCCTGATCACCACCAGAATTCCTGAGAGCAGAGCCAGGACTAGCCCCTGAGCATTGTTGGGTATGACCCAAAAAGCAAAAGTGGGTGGGTGGATGGGTGGGTGGATGGGTAGATGGATGGATGGATGAATGAATGAATGAATGGATGAATGAATGAATGAATGAATAAATAAACCTTGGAAGTATTCTGGAGACCAAATGTGACACCAGAGACTGAACCAGCATTGACCATCTGCAAGGCCAGCACCTAAGTCTTGTACTATCTCTCTGGTCCATATTATTTTAATAACAAACTCATATATTAGCATTCATGAACTATTTCCATTATGAATGAAATTCTCTGACCATTGGACTGTCCTGCTCAGTAGGGCAGTTAGACGTTTTCCAGAATTCTGCAGGGCATCACACTGAGGTTTCAATTTGTCACTGGCAACAGAAGTTGTCAGGTCTTTTCCTGGAAATGACAAGCTTACTTCATCCATTTTAGAGCAAATGGCCAAGTTAAATAACTGCAGACACTCTGTCAATCATATTCTCAAACAAGGTGTCCCATGAAAAGCAGGCTGGACCCCAAGATTCCACTGACAGAGAGCTTCCTCCCAATACCCCCGAGAGAACACGGTCATGTGCACAATAAAAATACGTCATGTGTGTTTCTCATCTTTCACACAGGATAACTCTTGGGGATTAGGGTTCACTTAAACACAGACGTTTTCTGCTTCAGCCAGAGCATCCCTAGAGTGAATCTGGCATTTCTCACCTCCTGTGAATGATCCAATGACTGCCAGGCAGTTTGACAGGGAGGCCACTGCTCCCGTTATCATTACGGCGTCAGTACAAATGTGGGAAAGGCAAATTAAAGGCCTCTTAGTAAAGCTGCAAACTAGCTTTGATGGCCCGAGCCCACAAGAGGTTCTCAGGAAGCAGACCTGGACCAGGTGCAGCAAATCAACCCTCCCCATCCTGCCCGCTACCTGTCAACAAAGTCACAGAAGACTCCTGGGGCCACATCCTAGTGGGAGAGAGACCTCCGAGGAACAGAACTTGCCTCCTCTGCCCTCTTCCTTCCCTGCCCCTCACATCCCTAGCCCCACACCGCCCAGAGAGAAGAAATCAAGCACTCAATCTTGCAAAGTGCCCATTGCCAACAACTGTCCCTGTCAGTAGGCCATCACCCGATGAACTGCAGACATACAGTCCTTGTGTGCTTTAATGACTATTATGAAACATTCCAAGACAATTCACTAGCTTGAATCATAGGAAACTGTCCTTTTGGGGTGGACCAAAATGCAACTATGACCCATTTCATGCAGCTTAAGCCTAACCTAACCCTAGCCCCAACTCTAACCCTAGCCCTAACCCTAACCCAAACCAATGCAGGAGAGAAACCAATGCATTTTCCCTCATTTCTTGAAGGAAGAAACCACACCTGGCACCTGAAGGGAAAGGGGCTGATTCCATGTAGGTGGGTGGCCAAGCATTCGGATAAGAAGGAAGGAAACCTCCGCTCACTCTCCCATGGCTCTGGGAAATTCATCTCCCACCTGGCATCTCGGGGCCATTTTGGAACTAAGACAGATGCCCTCCCTCTAGATGGAAAAGCTGCGGAATATCTGCACAATGGAATAGACCTTGGCAGGAAGCTAGAGGCCATGGATCACTTTGGAAGGTTTCCTTCGAGAAGGCGCTTTTAAAGATTCTGGATATATTATTTTACCAAATATATTATTCTCAAATATTTCTCCCATTTGTGATTTATCATTTACTCCACTGAAAAATGTCCTATGAATCATCATATTTAATATTAACAGAAGGTAATTTACCTAGATTTCTCCTCCCCCTTTGTTTCTTATGCTTCTGAAATCATCGTTGCCTAGTCTAAAATGACACTATTTCCTCTTGTTTCCTTTGAAGGGTTTAGGCATTTGGTACATTTGTGCTGATTTTACAGACGATGTGAGGTATGGGTCATCTGACCTCACCTCTCATATGTGACCAACCAACTGTCCCACCATTGCTGAGAAGACGCTCCTCTCCTCCCCCCAAGTCCCCCTTGTCCCTATCACTTGTCTAGTTCCCCTCATCACATACTCAGGGAAGTGCCAAGGGGTAGGGGGCCTAATGAGCCTGAAACTTTAGGTAGTTTTCTGAACTTGGTGATGGGTGGAAACACTTTTGGTTTCTGATCAAAAACATGACTTTCACAGTAGTCAGGATTTGTAGATGACCTTTAACAGGGGCTGGTCTCAAGCAGGTCCTGGCATGTTCTTTGAGCACTAAGAAGAGTGAGTGCTATGAGGTGACAGAGCTATGCACTCTGGGCCTGTGTGAGTCTAGATCCTTCAGTGCTGTTTAAATATTCCATCCCCTTGTTATTCTTCTTCTGCCTGGTGTTTTAGCCATTATATAAAATGGACCATTGAAATCCAGCTCTCAATGTTGAATTACTTCCGCTTCAATTATATCTGCTTCATGTGTTCAGATCCTGTTGATCGTTTCATAGGCACTTAAAATTGTTAGATTATCTCATAGCAATTGACCTTTAGTCATTATGAAACACAATTCTTTCTGTCTAGCATAACACATTCTGTCATAATATTTGATCTAATATTAGAAGAACCATTCCAGATTCCCATTTATTCTTTTCATGGACCATCTGGAGTCATCACTTTATTTTTAACCTGTTGTGTATTTAAATTAAGTAACATTTTAGACAGCATTAAAAAAACCCATTCTGCCAATGTCTCTCCTTGAATGAGAGTGTGTAATGCATGTGTAGCTAATATAGTTACTGATACAATTACATGTGCCACCTTGCTATCTAGCTTATACATTTTGTTTTTCTTCTCCCTCTATTTCTTCATTTGTGCTTTCTTTTATTTTATTTTCTGTATATTTCAATTATCTTATCACTCTATTTTACTTTCTAAATAACTGCCTCAGAGATGAAAGTTAGCATTTTAATTTATAACATTCTAGCTCAGAAGAATAACAAGTGAATTTCAAAAGTACAACAATCCTACTTCTCCATGGCTCCATTTATTCCTCTTTTATGCTTATGATCATACAGTTAGCATCTTTATAAATTGTTTGGCCATCATTATGAACTTGCAAGTATTATTTTATGCAGATGTGTTTAAATCAAAGCCAGAAAAGTTATTTTCTCATTACTTATGCTCTCTTTTTATTATAGCTTTCTTTACTGGGGATCTTTATTCTTCCCCATAAATTTCTTCCTATTATTCTCCAGTGTCATTTTATTTCAGGCTGGAGGACTTCATTATTTTTTACAGGGCAGCTCTGTTAGCAAATTGTCTCCATTTTTTTAACTGGAAATGGCACAAATCCTCCTTGATTTCTTGAAAGACAGGCTCTCTGAATAGAAAATTCACACTGGGTAGCCATCCTCCTTCAACACATAAAATGTACCATTCCGCTCCGAATGGTTGCTTTTGAAGCGAGACCATCTTTTATTCTTATGGAAGATTTTTTGTACATAATACATTGATTTTTTTTTCTTACTTTCAAGACAGTCTTTACTTTTGGTTGACAGTTTGATTATGATGTGTCTAAGTATTATCTCTTTTCATTTATCCTACTTGAAATCATTGAGTTTCTTTGATGTGTAGATTAATGTTTTCATCAAATTTTAGCTATTATTTCTTCAAATAGTCTTTCAATTTCTCTCCTCTCTTCTGGAGCTCCCATTAAGAGTGGGTTGATGTGCTTCATCATTCCCCACAGGTCTCTGAGGCTTCACTTTCCTTCATTCTTTTATTTTCTGCTTTTCAGACTGAATAATGTCAATTATTCAAGTTCACTGGTTCTTTCATCCTCTAGCTCAAAACTGTTATTGAATTCCTTTGGTAGATTTTTTTTCATTTTAGGTATTATACTGCTCAAATGCAAATTTTATTTAGTTCCCTGTTTTAATTAATTCACATCCTTTATTTGATACGCTCTCTTCGAGAAACATGGTCTGAATCCGTGTATACCATTGTAGGAGAACGCCATAAGCTTGGCTACGGCCACATCTGGAGTTTACTTTCTCCAAGTTCTGGAGGTAAGAGGTCTGAGGTCAGAGGGTCAGGATGACCAGGTTCTGGATAGATTGTTCCTTCTGTCTTGCAAGTGGTGTCCTCCATAGAGAGAAAGAAAGAACACATACTTTGACTGTGTCTTTCTACACACAATGATTAATCCCAAGGGCCCTTCTATTCTATTCATCTGTCATCTATTCTAATAATCCCCAACAGCCCTCTCCCTGGACACAGGAGTCAGGACTTTAATGTAAGGGGACTAAATGCAGACAAAGATAGTGTCATTCTACCAGGGCCCTTTGCTTTCCTTCCAACCCCACCTCTTTGCTGCTGAAGCTCCATCCTACTAATATGCCCTAATTTACTCCTTTAAACCTTTGACTGAAGATTTTTTTTGAAACAAAAAAATTCTATAAAATTCAAAATGCTAATTAAATGGAGTTGCTATAAATGCTTTTAGAAATGCGTTACTGATTTCAACCTAAGCCCATGAAACAGCTGCAGGAAGCTCCCCGCAGTCTCTGCTTACCTGTGTCCTCCCCTTGCCCCACTGAGCTAGCTGCTTTCTGCCCCCTACTTCACTTCATCCCATACTTTTCAACTTCAAGAACAATCTTTCGCCACAGGAAGTGGGATGTGTAATGCTCACTGGCAGACACTAAGGGACAGATACTCAGGTGAAACAAAACACTGGGGCTTTGTTTCCAGAAATTAACTCTCTACCTCAAGCTGGTCCAAGATGGATGCCGGAAAATTTACTTCTTCCCTCTTTGCCTCAATTCCCATATCTACTACATAGAAATCATTATCTTTAAGGTCTTATTTGTAATGACCCATAAACCAATTACTATCAACACTGCAGCACCAACACTTTTATTTTATTTTTTTAAATTTTTTATTCCTTTCTTGACCGCACGGCAGAGCCTGGCAAGCTACCCGTGTCGCATTTGATATGCCAAATACCAGTAACAATTACAGACCTCATTCCCATGACCTGATGGAATGGTTTGAGGCTCTTTATGTCCCTGAAGCAAGCAGATGCCCTTCGGCTCTACTAGCATGGGACAGAACGTATGGAGATGTTACTGGTGCCCGCTTGAGCAAATTGATGATGAACGGGAAGACAGTGATACAGTGATTATACCACCGTGAGATATACAATTACAAAGATGTTCATGTTAGGAATTCAGTCACACAGTGTTCCAGCACCTATCCTCTCCACCAGTGTCCATTTCCCACGATCAATGTTCCCTGATTCCCTCCCTTTCCTTCAGCCTGTTTTTATGCTAGGCACTTTGCCCTCCCTCTCTCTCTTTCTCTCGTTCTCTCTCTCATCTCTCTCTTTCTTCTCTTATACATCGTGACTTGCAATACATACATTTAGAGGTTTTCGTGTATATCCCTTTGCTTATATTCAATGCTCAGTTCTAGGCAGGTAGTATCATTTCCAACAATTATTAGCACACTGGTCCCTTCTCTGTCTTACCTAACCTCTGATTCCCACACACTTACAGTAGATTCCACCCACTGACAAAACCACCTAATCCATGTTTTGCCTGGCCTTGGATATTGTTATCATGCTATTTTTTCATATCTCACAAATAAATACAGTCATTCTGTATCTGTCCTTTTCCTTCTGACTAATTTCACTCAGCATGATCCTCCATGTCCATCCATTTATAGGCAAATTTCATGACTTCATTTTGCCTTACAGCTGCATAGTATTCCATTGTGTAGATATATCACAGTTTCCTAATTCAGTCATCTGTCCTTGGGCACTTTGGTTGTTTCCAGATTCTGGCTATTGTAAATAGTGCTGCTATGAAAATAAAGGTGCAGATGGTGTTTCCACTGTGTGTTTTTGGACTACCAGGGTATATTCCCAGGAGTAGTATGGCTGGGTCAAATGGGAACTCAATTTCTGGTTTTAGGAGGGATGTCCATATTTTTTTCCCAAAAAGTATGTACCACTTGACATTCCCACCAACAATGAATAAGAGTCTCCTCCCCACATTCACACCAGCACTTGTTGTTTTGCCCTTTCTGATGTGTGCCAGTCTCTGTAGTGTGGGATGATATCTCAATGTTGTTTTGATTTGCATCTCTATGATGATTAGTGATGATGAGCATTTTTTCATATGCCTTTTGGCCATTCAAATTTCTCCTTTTTGGAAGTTTCTGTTCATTTCTTCTCTCCATTTTTGATGGGTTGGCTGTGTTTTTCTTGTAAAGTTCTACCAATGCCTGATATATCCTGGATATTAATCCCTTATCATATTGGGTGAATATTCTTCCCACTCTGTGGATTGTCTTTATATCTTGGTCACCATTTCTTTTGAGGTGAAGAAGCCTTTTATTTTCATATAGTCCCATAGTGGGTGATTTTAATGCCAAGATAGGACCGAGAAGATTGGCCAAAGAACTCCACATTGGGACCCATAGCCTATAATGGAACAAACAGAGTGAGAGGCTATCTGAGTTCATCGTGTTGACCAAGATAATTCATCTACAAGCTGTTCACTCGAGTCATCATGAACAGGATTGGCAGAACATTAGATGAAGGACAACCATGCAAGCAAACTGGCTTCCAAACGGATTTAGCACAATCGACCGTATCCATACGGTAACCAAGCTCATTGAGTTTGTAGGGAGTTCAAGATGCGACTCTGTCTCATGTTCATTGATTTACAAAAAGCCTTTGATTCTGTGAAGTCTGAAGTGGTCATCGAAGCCCTAGTCAAACAGGGCATTCAAACCTAATACATGAAGATCCTTCATGAGCTGTATTACGGATTCACCACCAGGATCTCACCATTCTACAAGGAAGTGATCCATGATGTCAAAAGAGGGGTTCAGCAGGGTGATACCATTTCATTTAAACTCTTCAGCGCCACCCTCGAGAACATCCTGAAACAATTAGAATGGAAAGGAATGGAAGCGAAGATAGACGATCGACAACTACAACACCTCTGTGTCACTGATGACATCGTTCTAGTAACATCAAACATTAGCCAAGTGGCACAAATGCTGGCTGACTTAGACCAAGAATGTGGAAAGATAGGTTTACAGCTGAATTTCAATGAAACTATGTTCATGAAAAACAAACTAGTTTAGATGCCCCATTCACTCTCTATGGAACAAACATCTCTGAATGCAGCAGTTATGTATACCTAGGTTGAGAAGTCAACATGATGAATGACCTAAAACCTGAGCTGCGCAGGCAGAAGAGAGCAATGTGGAATGCCTTCAAGAGCATGGAAAAAATAGCTAAAAGGACAAAAAGAACCTCTGGTTCTGGGCACATTTCTTCACCTCCACCATTCTCCCTGCATTAACATATGCCTCAGAGACCTGGGCCCTATGAAAGCAGGATGAGAACGCTATTCGGGTCTCCCAAAGAGGAATCAAAAGAACTGTTCTTAGAATATCATGCCTCACTCAAGTGAGAGAAGGAATCTGAGTTCTGACCTCTGTCAATGATCGAGAGTCAGGGATGCTGTCTCATTTGCCAAGATGTCAAAAATCAGATGGGCTGGACATGTAATGCAATTTGGAGATGACCACTAGACTAGAGCCGTTACAGACTGGATCCCACAGGATGTCAAAAGATCAGGTGGCCGCCCACCTACAAGATGGTCAGACTTCTTCGTCAAGACCCTGAACAAACAGTTTGAGGCTATTCATATTCCTGGAGCAAGCAGATGACATTGGGCTACACTGATCAAATGGAAAAATTATTGGCGCCCGCTCGAGCAAATTCACAAATAATGGATATCAAGTGATCAAGTAATAGTCCCATATATTTATCTTTGCTTCAGTTGTTTTGTTGGTGGTGTTTCGCCTTTGAAGATGTCTTTAGCTTCAATGTCATGGAGGGTTTTTCCTATATTTTCTTTAACATACTTTATGGATTCAGGTCTGATATTGAGATCTTTGATCCATTTTGATCTGACTTTTGTGCAAGGTGTTAGACAGAGGTCAAAATTCATTTTTATACATGTAGCTGCCCAGTTTTCCCAGCACCACTTGTTGAAGAGGCTTTCCTTGCTCCATTTCATACATTTTGCTCCTTTAACAAAGATTACATAATGATGTATTAGAGGATGTGTGTCAGGATACTCAACTCTATTCCATAGTTCCACAGGTCTATTTTCACTCCAATACCATGCTGTTTTAATTATTACCGCTTTGTAGTACAGTTTGAGGTTGGAAAAGGTGATGTCTCTCATCTTCTTTTTCCCAAGGATTGCTTCAGCTATTTGTGGGGGTTTATTATTCCATAAAAATTTCAGGAGTGTTTGATCAATTTCTTAGAAGAATATTACGGGTATCTGCTGCAGTACATTGTTTTCCAGAGCCTGTGCATCTAGCCTGGAGTTGCTGCCTGCAGACCACTTTGTAGAAGGAGGAGGACAGTTTGAATGTGGTAGTATATCTTACCATATATTCTATGTTATCTGGTATAAAATATTTTCTCTCGGGGCGCGGAGCGATAGCCCAGCAGGTATGGCGCTTGCCTTGCATGCGGCCGGCCTATGCTGGCCCGGGTTCGATCCCTGGCATCCCATATGGTCCCCTGAGCACCGCCAGGAGTAATTCCTGAGTGCAGAACCAGGAGTAACCCCTGAGCATCGCCGGTGTGACCCAGATAGATAGATAGATAGATAAGATAGATAGATAGATAAATAAATAAATAAATGAATGAATGAATAAATAAATAAATGTTTTCTCTCATGCTGCCACAAGCATTGTGGGACTAGCTAGATTTTACCAGTATATTTACCTGGCCACGTTGGATGTCAAAGTAATTAGACCAGAGAGAAATGCTGTTTGCCTCCAAACAAGCATGTGTGGCACTCCTAATAAGTCTAGAGGCTAATATACAAAACAACTATGAAGTAAAAGAGGAGAAGCTTGTGAAGGCTTGGAGAAATATATACCTGGCTTTTTAGAATATCCATTGGTAAAGATACATGCCCTTCCTCCACCCTGCAGGGGCACTTCCGAGACAGATCTTGTCTGGGCAGCATTAATATCTCAAAGGATCTAGGTGAGGTCCTGGGAGATGTTACTGGAGGAGAACTGACCCCAACTGCTTCCTGTTGATGTGGGTGGTTTGTGTTGAAGGGATATAAAAACTTTAGCCTGTTTTCTTCCCTTCTTCTCTCCCTTTGCCTTTTGCCTTTTCACCCTCTTCTCTCTGTGCTCCTCCCTGTTGGGACTTAACACGTGATGGCGGCCATTTTGGCCTAGGGTTCTGAACCTACACCTGGTCGGGGCCCAGCCAGTAACCCAAAGTCCAGGGTTTTCCTGTTTCTGGATTGTATACCAGAACCTGTGAGAGCAGAGCCTTTTGAAACTTTTCTGGATTCTCTTGTCTTTCTCCATCCACTGGTCCACTGGTTACCGATAGAAGTGCTTCCCTTACCCTGCTCCCAGATTTTGTCAGGGCACCCAGCGCACCCTGACTGGAATCCTTATAGGGACCATATTGAATCTGTATAAGGCTCTAGGGAGTATTACCATTTGACAATGTTAATTCTCCCAATCCATGAGCAGGGAATGTGTTTCCATTTCCTCGTGTCCTCTTTGATTTCTTGGAGCAGGTTTTGTAATTTTCTTTGTACAGGTTCTTTACATTCTTAGTTAAACTAATTCCTAGGTTTTTGATTTTCTGTGGCACAATTGTGAATAGGATCATTTTCTTAATATCCCTTTCTTCTCTTTTTGTTATTTGTATATAGGAAAACCACTGACTTTTGGGTATTGATTTTGTACCCTGCCACTCTACTATAGTTATCTATTGTTTTCTAGGAGCTTTTGGTAGAGAGTTTAGGGTTTTCTAGGTATAATATCATGTCATCTGCAAATAGTGATAGCTTGACTTCTTCCTTGCCTATCTGGATGCCCTTAATGTCCGTTTCTTCTCTAATTGCTATGGCAGGTACCTCCAGTACTATATTGAATAGAAGTGGTAAGAGTGGGCAACCTTGTCTTGTCCCCGATCTTAGATGGAAGGTTTCCAGGAAATAGAAGAAACAAAAAAAAATTTCCAAATAGCTTCTATGAGGCACATATCACCCTGATACCCAAAGTAGGAAGAGACATCACAAAAAAGAAAACTACAGATGAATCTCTCTAATGAACACATCTGCTAACATCTTCAACAAAAATACTAGCAAACAGAATCCAAAGACTCATCAAAAAGATTATACATCATGACTAAGTAGGATTCATGATTGGAATGTCAGGATGGTTCAACATTCAGAAGTCAATCAACATAAAACATCATATCACTAAAAAGAAAAAAAAAAACCATATGATCATATCAATGGGCGCAGAAAAAGCATTTGACAAGATCCAACACCCGTTTATGATAAAAACCCTCCATAAAATGTGAATTGAAGGAACCTACCTCAATATAGTCAAGGCCATCTACCACAAGGGGCACAGAGAGTATCATTTTTAAATCTTTAATGGAGAATGGAGAGCACAGGGAAGATACAGACGCTGGATCATGGAGCAGGGCAGAGCAGCAGATCAGGTTCAGGCCTGTGTGTCTCATGTGAACATTCTAGAAGCTCCAGATCATGACAATCTTCTGTCTCAGGGATGTCGAGGTAAGAAGACACCACCTAGGGTGATCATGTACTCTACATCTACACAAAGAAGCTCCCAAGCTCTTTAGATCTGTTCCCTTCATGGCTACACCCTCAATAGCTGATGGGGACAACAATTGACAAGACCATGCAAAGATTTGATAAGGTGGCCTATGTCAGACCAGGCACAAAGCTGAACATGTAATTAGTGTCCCTTATCCTCAAATTCACATGACCTTCCATCGAATGCTAGTGGATTTGGCAATGTCTGGAGATAGTTGTTGTTGTCAGGATGTGAGGGACAGCATTTCTGCCACCTGCTAGGTGTGACCCAAAGATGCCACTGTTTAATTTACAACACACAGAACAAACTTCCACTGTATACATTTAAAAAAAATCCTTTCCAATTCAACTCAAACTATTGGTAGTGCCAAGGCTCTGGACGCTCTGCTCTGCATCAGTGCAAGGTAAAGGTTAAAGCAAGCTTTAATATATGGCATCAATTCTTGCCACAGTCTCCAATGCAAAACTTCTATTATTATCATAAAGAAGACACGAAACTCAAGAAAGCGTTTGGTCTGCTCTCTGCTATGTGTGAAGCAAGATGAGAAATCAGGCCTCTCTGGCTTCCTCACTCGCCTCCCTCCCTCCCTGTCTCTCTCCTGCCCTGACCATCTCCCCAGAGCCCTGGAAAGATGCCTGCCAGGTGCAAGTGAAGATTCAGCAAGAGGATCCAGGCACATCATTTGCATTTCTCCAAGTTCACCATGAAAATTTATGTCCCTGCAGCAGGCTAGGAGCCCTGGAATCTGCTTCTCTCTGGAGACAGATGCGTTCCATAAGGCAGAAATTGCTGTTGTCAGAATAACTAAGCTAAAATATCAGGATATTTGCCTAAACTCAGAGAGCTTGTCATATAAATTGCCACTGAGCAGGGCCTGCATATGGGATTAGAACCTGCTTTTTCAGAGGGGTGATTTGTCAGCCCAGGCAGCGGAAAACTGGCTGAGTAAATAACATGAGGAGGAAATGAGTTCTGTTCTCGGAAATGCTGTACTTTATAGTGCAGTGGGCAGTCAGGGGATGCGAAGAGAAGGAATGGCTCAGTGCATCCTCACATTTCTACACAGCCCTGGTCTCTTGACCACTGCACTGGGGACCTGTGTAAAGATGGACCCAGGGAGGCCTGGCATCCCTGATAAGTGCAGAGGCCACAACAACATGAAGGGAGAACAAAGCAGCAGCCACACACGGGCCTTAATCCACCAGGAACCACAAGAGGATGGAAGGAGGAGTTTAGTTCCAATGGGTGGGCTTGGGAGAACTTCAGGAAAGCCAAGCAAAGGCTTTCCAAGCTTTCACTAATGAGCAGGACCTGGACAAGGAATTCTCTCCAGCTTCACCTGGGTAGGGCAAAAGCGTGTCTCCTTTCCTCCAGCGCTACCTTAGCCCCTGTTGCGCACTTCCTTCTCTTTTGTGACTTGGGCCATGCACAGTAGCAACCCCCACTTGATCACTTGATCACTTGAATCCCGTTATTCATCGATTTGCTCGCGCGGCGCCAGTAACATTTCCATTGGACCTATCACGTGCCAATGTAGCCCAATGGCATCTGGTTGATTCAGGAATATGAAGAGCCTCAAACTGTTCCTTCAGGGTCTTTACAAGGAAGTCTGACCATCTTGTAGGTGGGCGGCCACGTGATCTTTTGACATCCCGTGGGATCCAGTCAGTAATGGCTCTAGTCCAGCGGTTGTCTCCAAATCGCATTACATGTCCAGCCCATCTGATTTTCGAAGCCTCGGCAAACGAGACAGCGTCCCTGATTCTGGAATAGCGACGGAGGTCAGAACTCCAGACACCTTCTCTCACTTGAGTGAGGCGTGATATTCCAAGCATAGCTCTTTCGATTCCTCTCTGGGAGACCCGAATAGCATTCTCATCCTACTTTCGTAGGACCCAGGTCTCTGAGGCGTATGTTAATGCAGGGAGAACTGTGGAGACAAAGAGATGTGCTGGAGCCGGAGGTTCTTCGTCCTTTTAGCTATTTCTTCGATGCCTTTGAAGGCATTCCATGCCGCTCTCTTCCTCCTGCGCAGCTCAGGTTTTAGGTCGTTCATCATGTTGATTTCTCGACCAAGGTACACATAACTGCTGCATTCAGAGATGTTTGTTCCATTGAGAGTGAATGGGGCCTCAGGAATTAGTTCATTCTTTCATGAACATTGTTTTCTTCAGATTCAGCTGTAGACCTATCTTTCCACATTCTCGGTCGAAGTCAGCCAGCATTTGTGTTTATTGGCTAATGTTTGGTGTTATTAGAAAGATGTCATCAGCAAAGCGGAGGTGGTGTAGTTGCTGACCATCTATCTTCACACCCATTCCTTCCCATTCTAATTGTCACATGATGTTCTCGAGGGTGGCGCTGAAGAGTTTTGGTGAAATGGTATCACCCTGTCGAACACCTCTTTTTGACATCAATGATCACTTCTTTGTAGAATGGTGAGATCCTGGTGGTGAATCCATAATACAGCTCACGAAGGATCTTGATGTATTGGGTTTGAACACCCTGTTTGGCTAGGGCTTCGATGACGGCTTCAGTCTCCACAGAATCAAAGGCTTTCTGTAAATCAATGAACGTGAGACAGAGAGGCATCTTGTACTCCCTACAAACCTCAATGAGCTTGGTTACTGTGTGGATATGGTCGATTGTGCTGAATCCCTTCCGGAAGCCTGCTTGCTCGCATGGTTGTCCTTCATCTAGTGTTCTGCTAATCCTGTTCAGGATGACGGCGTGTAAACAGCTTGTAGATGACGGACAACAGGCAGATGGGGCGATAGTTGCCCGATGTCGTGAATGTCTCCCTTCTTGAACAGTAGAACTGTCCTGCTGGTTTTCCATTGGGAGGGCACCTTGCATTCGGACAGGTAGCGTGTGAAGAGCCGAGCTAGTGTATTGATGAGTACTGACGGCAGATTCTTCAGGTGTTCGGGTCTGACTTTGTCTGGGCCTGGTGCTGTTCCCTTCTTTACCGACGAGATGGCATGTCGGATTTCAGAAGGGAGAACGTTGGGAATGACATATCCATCCTGTGGAATTTGGTATGTGGGCAGGTGGATGTGGCTATCGAAGAGAGTAGAAGTCCGGATAATCGTCTCCATTGCCTTTCTGGAAGATGTGATAGATCCATCAGGGCGTCGGAGGGCAGTCATCTTGGTCTTATAGTTGGCGAAGGACAGGCGGGCGGTGCGAATGCTTTTCCCGGCTTCTGCTGCATCTTCCAGTATTTCTGCTCTTCTGTCTTTGAGGTCTTCTTTTATCTCTTCTCTGCACCGTTTAGCAACCCCCCACACCTGTGACTATAACTCTGGGAGAAGTGTGGGTTCGCCCCCTTGGCATATCACAGAGCCCTGAAACAACATTACCTCTATCCTCCTTTGAAATTGCAGAAATTATTCCAAGAAATGTTAGGTCTAGTTACCTCATGAGCCCTCTAGAAAGCCCCATTAGGGTTCAGATCACAAACATATCTTTCACTGGATACGCTGTTTTCTTTTGGAGGGCCAAACCCAACAGCACTCAGGGCTGACTCCTGGCTCTGTGCTCAGGCATCACTCCTGGAAGTACTCTGGGGACCCTTTAAGGTGTTGGGGACGGAACCGTGGTCAGCTGCATGAGGCCAGCGCCCTCACCTCTGTCATATCCTTTGCATCCCTGTGTTCACTGTGTCTAATGAGTAAATGAGTTTCTTGGTTAAAGTATTAATCTTAGAAGGCGATTTTGAGCAGAGACCAAGAGACTTCACCAGATGCCAAACTGACCAAGCACAAAGCAAGCCCAGAGAGCTGGACAGACGGTGCTGAGGCTGTGTGGACAGCTCGGTGCTGGCACAGGAGGTCAAGGGACTGGCTCTTCAGCACTATGAAAAGGAATCCTCTGTCCTGGTTTCCCTGCAGGCCAGGTGCACTCCAGAGCAGCCCACCAGACTGCCAGAAAGAAGAGCACAGACAGGACTGTTCCCACATTTCCAGTGAGGCAAAGAGCCGGGTGAAGCCCAGAGGGACGGGTAAGCCCGGGCGGGTGAAGCCCGGGGCGGTGAAGCCCAGAGGGACGGGTGAAGACATAGAGCAGAAGCAGCCACAAGCATGACAAAGGCAGTGGCAGCCACCTGAGAGCCATTTAGATGGACACGGGACCCCAAAGGCACTCCAGAGGTAACATCTGGCCCTTTGGAACAGGAATTGAGGCTTCAAAATCTGTGAGCCTTTCAGGTCAGAGGATAGCACAGTGGGGAGGGCATTTACCTTGCATGAGGTCGACTGGGGTGCAATCGCCGGCATCCCATATGGTCCCCAAGCACCGCCAGGAGTAATTCCTAAGTAAAGAGCCAGGAGCAACCCCTGAGCATCACTGGGTGTGACCCCCCCAAAAAAAGAAACTAGGCGTGAAACCAAGCCCTGACTTGCACCGAGCCGGGGAGAAGGGGAGCGGGCACTTCTCAGCCCTGCCGACACACTCACAGGCTGGAGCTGTACAGCAACAAATGAGAAAATAACTTGTTATTCCAGAAACAAGCAGGGGAGAGAAAGGCAGTGAGCTATTATCCAAGAAACCTTTTCAATGGTCTGACTGGAATGATGGAGGAGTGTATGTGTGTGTATGTGACTGTGAGTGCATGTGTGAGTTTGTCTGTGTGTGAGAGTGTGTGAGTGTATATGTGTCTGAGTATGTGTGTCTGAGTCTGCATGACTGTATGAGAGTCAGTGTATGTGAATGTGTGTTTGTGTATGTGTGTGTGAATTTGTGAGTGTGTGACTATTTGTGTGTGGGATGCACTTTCGACCATCCGCGATGAAGAGCGACCACAACAGGATTCTTCTTAGAACATGCTTTACTGGAGCTCTTTTAGTTTCAACTTTGTAATGGCGAAAGGACCCAGACCCATTGTGCAAGCTGCTTTTATACAGTGCTGTTTGGCATGTCTGTTTCCCATTGGCTGGAGCAAATTGGCGTGTCCGCTTCCCATTGGCCGGCACAGGTCATACGAGGTCATACGAGCTCGTACGAGCTCGAACGATCTGACGAAACATGCTCTGATTGGAGAAAACCCAATCACGCCACGCCAGGGACTCTGCACATGCGCAGGGGGCACAGGACTTTGTGCATGCGTGGGAAGGCAAAGTGGCAGTGGGCGGAGTCAGTGGCGCCCAACATTTGTGAAAGTGTGTGACTATGTGAATATGTGTGAATGTTTGAGTGCATGTGAATGTGACAGTGTGACTATGAGTGTGAATGTGAGTGTGTGTGCGAATGTGAATGTGTGTGTGAATGGCTGCATGTGTGTGTGACTGAGTGTATACATGTGTGTATGTGTGACTGAGTGTAGCTGTAAGTATATGTGTGAATGTTTGCATGTGTGTCTGTGAGTGTATGTGACTGTAAGTGTGCATGTGTGAGTATGTGTGGCTGTGTGGTGTGTGCATAAGTGTGTGTGTGTGTTTATGTGTGCCTTACCTGCCTCCAGTATCTCACAGAGTCATATGTTCATAGAATAGCATAGTGTGAATTCAGGAAACAATTTTCAGAAAATCTCAATCATGCCAATACAAGAACCTGAACATGAGCATGGAAAGAGCCAGACCGAGTTCTTATGGGGCAGGGTATTAAGTAGTGGGTAATAAACTAGTCAGGCAGGTAAATCATTTCAAATACTCAGAAATCTCATTAGCCCAGGAGGGAAAGGCTTCAGGAGCTGAGCGATTACAATTCATTATAATAACGGCAAACATTAACGGAGATTGAGAGCACAGTCACAAAGCCAATGATTAAATTCAGCAGGACAGCTTGAATATGGAAAGGGGGAGATAGAGCATATTCTGAAATTCTCCCTGTTGCTGCGGGCTTAGCTCAGACTAAAGCAGGCAAAGGTCCAGGATGCTGAATCTTCACCATCAGAGACCAGAATCCACTTTCACCAAAAATAAATCAGAAAAGCATGTTGGGAGACTGGAACAACCCACAGAGGAGGAGGAGAGCCACGTGTGGGACGAGACCCATAGGCACCATGTGCAGGCAAAGTGGCGGCCGCGGCCCGTGAGCCGTCTGTCCTTACACATGGCCCACAGAGGCAGGGCACCAGGACTTTTAATGACTCCAGGCTGGGAAGCAACAGGAACCCAAACCTTCCTCAAGGAAAAGGTGAAATGTCTTGACTTGCACACTAAGGAAGCTCTAGAGCCAATGAGGTGTTTAAACTCAGCGAAGGTCAGAGTTTCCACCGGCTTCCCATAAGCTCTCTCTGACTCAGAGCAGTGCTCTTCCCCTCTGGTGATTTTTCTCTCAGAGGCTCTCTCCTCCCTGGTCTCAAAGTGGCTGCCACAGCTCCAATTCTTACCTCCCCATTATCTCCTGACCAATGGCCTAAAGCACTGCTCTCGGCAGAAAGCCAAGTAAGCGTCCTGCTCGAGATGCTCACTGGAAGACATGGGCCTTCTGCCTGATCTGAGAAAGTGACTTTTCTCAGAGGAATGAGGTAAGCATGCATGAACTCTCCGAGTCCGATCTGGAGTGCTGAAGACTCACTGAGATTTAAGGGAAGGGAGCTAAGAGGAGCTGAGAATGTTCTCCAGTGAAAAGCAGAGAGTATCTTACACTTGTACACACACACACACACACACACACACACACACACACGGCAAAGATTGCAAAAATAATCAACATTCACTAGAGTTAACAGTGATCAGTTCGGAGGATTCCGCTTTTGTCTCATGCTTTTAATGCTAAAGCTTTAACCCATTTCATTCTGTGCTGATCAAGGGTGACAAATACATGTTATCATACAAGAATCCTCATTGATACAAAGGATAAAATCTTTGGGCACCTCTTGAGGACCAGTTTGAGGGATCGGTGTCTTCCAGTTACCTGGAGTCATTCGGAATTAAGGCAGCGTGGCAGCATGTAGTGAAATGGCTCCTGCACCAGCATCAGGCCGTCAGGATGCTTATTCATAGTTCAGGTCAGTCCTTAAACACGGCAGAGACATCTCCACTGGTGCTAAGAATAGAACCTCCACGTGGCTTTGCAGTTCAGTCCTGGCCACCTTGCCCCCAAACACAAAACCTTTCATTCAAAAGGATATACGCACTCCTCTGATGACTGCAGCTTTACTTAACAATGGCCAACATCTGCGAACAGCCCATTGGCCAACAAGGCGTAAGCAGACAGAAGGCTGAAGAGACAGCACAGTGGTAGGGTGCTTACCTTGAATACAGCCAACCTGGGTTTGATCTAGGATATATCCTGGATCTATCCTGGAAGTTACAGGGACATGATCACAATCCAGAACCAATGAGTGAAGGGGAACAATGTCCTGTTCTAGTCCTGGGAACTTGGGAACTCATGGAAGTTGGGTAAAAGCTGGACAGAGTCCAACGTGTTTTCACAATGCATTACTCCACATGGCAGCCAGAAACAGCAAAGGCACCTGGGAATGCACAGAGGTCAGACTGACTCCTCTGGGGAACAGCAAAGCAGCCCATTAGTGCATCATGTCCTGTAGCATTATTCACAATAGCCAGAACCTGGAATAACCTGAGAGCCTGAGAACAGACGACTGGATAAAGAAACCATGGCACATCAATACAATGGAATACTATGCAGCTGTTAGAAAAAAATGAAATTATGAAATTTTCCTATAAATGGATGGATATGGAGAGTATCATGCTGAGTGAAGTTAGTCAGAAGGAAAAGGACAGATATAGAATGACTGCATTCATTTCCGGGGTATAAAACAAATAGTATGAGACCATATCCAAGGCCAGGCAATATGCAGACCAAGAGGTCTTGTCAATGGTTGGAATCTAACACGAGTGAGTGGAGGTCAGAGGTTGGGCGGTGTGCTAACAGTTGTTGGAAATGGTAATGCCAGACTAGAACTGAGCATTGAACATAGGCAAAGTGATATACATAATAACCCCTAAATGTATGTACTGCAAGCCACAATTTGTAAGAGAAGGGAGAGAGAGAAAGACAGGAAGAGGAGGAGGAGGAGGAGGATGAAGGGAGGAGGAGGAAGGGGGAAGAAGAGGGGGAAGAAAAGGGGGAAGAAGAGCGGGACGGGAAGCTGCAGCAGCTATCATAGAGGCAGGCAGGGGGAGGGAGATTTGGTGATATTGGAAGGGTGGTCGAGAGTTGGGTACTGGGACACTGTGTGGCTGAGACCCAATCATGAACAGCTTTGTAACTGTATATCTGACAGTGGTATAGTAAAATTTTAATACATACATACATACATACATACATACATACATACATACGATCATGATCACAATCTTCCCGTTGATCATCTATTTGCTAGAGCGGGCACCAGTAATATCTCCATATGTCCTGTCTCATGCCAGTAGAGCCAGGGGCATCGGCTTGCTACAGGAACATAAAGAGCCTCAAACCATTATATTAGGTCATGGGAATGACCTAATAAAATTGTTACTGGAATTTGGCATATCATATACAACATGAGAAGCTTGCCAGGCTTGCGAGCGGGAGGCAAACTCTTTTAAACACCTCCAAATAAAGCATTTATTGATGAACTGTGCGGCCGCTTGCAGACGCGCGAGCCGGGCTGTGATGGGCTGGTCTGCTGGGTGGAATTCTGACGAGAGGGAAGTCCAAAAGTGGAAAATGGCGGCGCCCGTGGAGTGAGGAGGGGGTGGTCTGGCTTGTTGTGAGGCTCTGCCGAGGTGGTGGGCCAGGGCTAGAACCCGCCATGCCTCCCGACTGCCTCATGAACGGCTGTGCACAGGGAGAGCAAGGAACAGCTTTGCACAGGGAGTGCACAGGGAACAGCTGTGCACAGGGAGAGCAAGGAACAGCACAGGGAGAGCAAGGAACATACATACATAGATAAATAAATAAATGTACACTGGGCCTACTTGAGGGGACAGATTGTGCCAGGGTCTAACTCAGAGCCTGAGCTTCCTTAGTAAGAGCCCTACTACTCAAGCTCTTAGACTCTAGAACTTTATTTTTCTGATGAACTGTATACTTGGCAATTACTAAAAGCCTTGAAATTGATTTTGAATGCGATAGAGATAGAGATCATCATTTCTAGATGAATATATTGACACAGTCCCATGTGTTAAAAAGACCATCATCATCTCTGGGGGTCCCAGAAGAGGCCGGATGAGACTCACCCACCACACTAGCCGCCACCTTCGCTGTCCAGATGCTGACCATGAGGTCCCTAAGTCATGTGGCTGCTTGCGGCCGCACGGTCCATCAAACTAGTGGAAACAGTTATGTCCTTTAATGTACTGCATTCTACGATGTGCAGGAAAGTTTGGCGGGAGGGAGAGATAGAGAGGAGAGAAAAGACATACAGAACCCACCAAGTAGTTGAGGAGTGGGAGGGGTGAGGGAGGTGGGGACATTGGTGATGGGAGATGGGTTCGGGGGGGGATGGGTGTTGGAACACTGTAGAACCAAAACTCTACATGAGCATCTTGCAATTGTATGTCTAAAAGTGGTATAATAAAATTTGGGGAAAAGAAAAAAAAGACCATTATCTCACAATGTTTAACAACAATATCTTGAATATAAAGCAGATGTATATATCTGTGTATCTATCTATCCATTTACTTCTGCACCTCAATTTTATTCCATCATTATTAGGCTATTATGATGTCATACAACCTTAATTAGTGTCAATTTCAAAAAACCATATTTGATATTTTTTAAAAAGTGCATCGTGTCTATTAGGCGGGTGGTTCTCCACAGGGAGAACCCAGAGGAAGAAGCATGTAAGTGTAGAAAGGTCTGGAACATGAAGGTGAGCACCGGCAGTGGTGTGTGTCCATCCTCTTTGGTCACCACTCCCCACTGCCTAAACAAACCACCACACAAAAGTGCTAAGAGAGAGGTTTCCTTTGAGAAACTTGGGGAATGGATGCCAGGCACTCATTTCTGAGAGACTCTTTTAAAACATGAGAGATTAGAAAATAAAACACTCTTCCCTCTAATGCTGTTGGGGCTTTCAAGCACAAAATAAATCGTGATTCTTTCCATCACCAAGAAGCAAGGAAGCAGGTGAAAGCTTCTAAGAGACTGTGTCTAAGTACTGAGTGTGTCAGAGACATAGGAGGTAGCCTCAGACACCTTTACCCTACTGTGTTGTTTTCCACACGTGATGATGAGCTGCCAAATCACTGTCACTGTCACTGTCTTCCCGTCCATCGTCGATTTGCTCGAGCGGGCACCAGTAACATCTCCATATGATCTGTCTCATGCAAGTAGAGCCCAAGGGCACCTGCTTGCTCCAGGAACATAAAGAGCCTCAAACCATTCCATCAGGTCATGGGAATGAGGTCTATAATTGTTACTGGTATTTGGCATATCAAATACGACACAGGTAGCTTGCCAGGCTCTGCCGTGCGGGTAGCATATTCTTGTAGTCATCTCAAATCCAGCATTTATTGATGAACCACGCGGCCGCTTGCGGCCGCGAGCGGGCTGTGATAGGCTGGTCTGCTGGGTGGAGTTCTGACGAGGGGGAAGTCCAGATGTGGAAAATGGAGGTCCTCATGGAGTGGGGGGCATCTGGCTTGTGAGGCTCTGCTGGGGTGGAGGGCCAGGGCTAGAACCTGCCATCCCTTCCGGGCACCTCAATGAGTGTCTGGGCACAGTGAGAGCCAGTAGCAGCTCTGCCCCATCCACTGAGCGATGGGCATCTAAATTCTCCCCTTCGCACTCAGCATCTGAGGGGCTCCCTGTCGTGTGGGGCCGGGGGGTCACCCGGCTCCTCTGCCTCTTCCAGTCACTGTCTCCATCTTCATCAGAGCTGTTTCCTGACTCTGATTGGTCAGAGCAGCATCTTCCACTCCCGGCCTCAGAGTCTGAGCTTTGCTCCCCAGCACTCTGGGGCTCTGGCCCCTTTCTTCTGGTGCCTTCTCCTCCCTCTCTGTGCCCCTGCCTGAACAGGCTTCCTCTGGGGAGAGCAGCTGGGCAGCAGAGGGCTGGAGGGAAGAATCAGAAGTGCGGAGCTCTTCTGCTCTGGGCTCCATCCTGAAGTCAAAGCAAGGTCTTCTCCAGGTCAGGTCCAACCGTCAAGTCAGAAGCAAGGTGACCTCCTCCAGGCAAGGTCCAGGTTCTGAAGCTTCAAGCAAGGAGATGTGCTCTTCTCTAGATTGAGAGCAGAAGTCTCCTCATGGAGTGGAGTCTCCTCAGAGCTGCCAAATACCAGTAACAATTATAGACCTCATTCCCATGACCTGATGGAATGGTTTGAGGCTCTTTATGTTCCCGGAGCAAGCAGGTGCCCTTGGGCTCTACTTGTAGGAGACAGGTCATATGGAGATGTTACTGGTGCCCGCTCGAACAAATCAAAGATGAACGGGAAGACAGTGATACAGTGACAGTGATGATGAGCTGTGAGTCTATGCAGAAATTTGGGGAGCACCAACGTTTGTGCGCTTAAAGAACAGCCTCCTATTGGTATAGAGACAGACCATAGACCTATGGAATAGAACTGAATATCCTGAAACACACTCTCAAATATACAATCACTTAATCTTCAATAAAGGAGCAAAAATATTCAGTGGAGCAAAGAAAGCCTCTTCAACCAATGGTGCTGGGAAAACTGGGCAGCTACGTCTAAAAAAGTGAACTGAGACCTCCTTCTAAAGCCATGCACAAATTCAGGTCAAAATGGATTATAGATCTCAACATAACACGTGAATCCATAAGATACATTGAAGAAAACACAGGAAAAAACGGCTCTACAACATCGAAACTAAAGACATCTTCAAAGACGAAACACCACTGACAACACAAATGGAAGCTAAGATAAACAAATGGGATTATATAATACTGAAAAGCTTCTACACCTCAAAAAATGGTGACCAAGATACAGAGACAGCCCATACACTGGGAAAGAATATTCATCCAAAGCCCATCTGATAAGGGGTTAATATCCGTGATATATCAGGCACTGGTAGAACTGACGTGCCGCGTGTGCCCCAAGCTCACGGGAATTGTAGTCTGCGAGTCTAGAGATGTCGCCTGAGGATCCGAAACAAAGGAATCTAAAAAACCCGGGAATTCCTGGGCAGTTGATATGCTTCAATGCATTAAAATTTTTATTAGAAATTTAATTTTTAATATTTATTATTTATATTATATTGTATTGTATTATATTGTATTGTATTATATTGTATTGTATTATATATTATATTACATTACATTGTATTATGTTTATATAAAAATGCTTATTTTCCTGACCCCAGTAACAAATATTATATCATATCATATCATATCATATCATATCATATCAATCTACTTATTATATTTTAATATATTGTATTTATACTTATATATTATATTTATATTTTATTTAATTTATCGTTTTATTTAATTTATTTTGTCATATCGAATACACCACAGGTAGCTTGCCAGGCTCTGCCGTGGCTCTGAGCAAATCGATGAACAACGGGAAGACAAGTGATACAAGTGATACAAGATCTAACTTATTAATTTATTTCTCATTACACTTTATATAAATACTGTGGCTTACAAAGTTGTTGGTGACGATTTGTTACAGACATTCAGTATACCAACACCAACCCTAACACCTTTGCGCCTTCCATCTCTATCATCTCCAGTTTTCCCAGTCACCCCTTAAGCCTGATCCCAGAGCAAGCCCTTAATTATTTAGTTTATACTGTTTATAATTTGCTAAAAGAATGATCAAAAAATGTTTCCTCAGAGCCCGAGCGACAGTCCAGCGGGTAGGGCGTTTGCCTTGCATGCCACGGGCCTGGGTGCGATCCCCGGCATCCCATATGGTCCCCAAGCACCGTCAGGAGTAATTCCTGAGTGCAGAGCCAGAAGTAACCCCTGAGCATTGCCAGGGGTGAAAATAACGAAAATTGTGTATCTCACCACGGAGCTATTAATCTCTTGTAGAATATATTCCCAAGATGTTGATACGGACGGGATGTTCTGTGTTGATATTGTGTTACTTGAGATTGGTGCCTTTTTCATTACATCCTACCCAATCTGGTGTGCTGCTCCTGGCTTATCAGTACTGAGAGTTTGAGGTGTCCAGGAAGCCCAAAATTTTTCAACATGTTTAAACAGCTGGAGTTAATTTTTGGGGGGGTCACACCAGGCGATGCTCAGGGGTTACTCCTGGCTCTGCACTCGGGAATTACTCCTGGCGATGCTCGGGGACCATATGGGATACCGGGTTGGCTGCATGCAAGGCAAATGCCCTACCCGCTGGACTATCGCTCCGGCCCCAGTTGGAGTTGAATTTTTAACTGGGTGGTGTTTGAGACTGCTGCGGCTTCTGAAAGAACAGGGAGCTGGGTGGAGGCTGTCCATTCCCAGCTCCCAAAGCCTGGAGATTTCAGTCACAATCCCCGAGTTTTTCAGATTTAATTTCTGGATAACACTCCTCCTGAGCAAGAGTCCAGCCAAGAGAATGGTGGGGATTGTGGGGTGTGGAGTGTCTGGCTGCTGGGGCTCTTTTTGGGCAGATGTGGGGACTCACCTGCCCCCTTCCAAGGTACCCCAGATGGCTCAGCCTAGTGCAGGGTCCGGAAGAATCTCTGCATCTTGTTGATCTCTCTTTCAAGATTTATTTATGGGTCTTTGGATCATGACTGGTGAAAAACTCAATCTATTTTACTGCAAAGAGATTGTACAGATAACCCAGCTTTTATCCTTTATTTTAGATAAGAAACTGGAAATTCCATGAGATTATTGCATGTATTATTATTTTCGACCAGTTTTAGAGGCTGGGGAGAAAGGACAGGTTCTGCCCTCAGGAAATTTACAGATTGCAGAGAATGGACAAGTGAAGGGGGGTTGAGGGATGGCAACATTGTCTGCTAGGTACTCTGATGTGTCAAAGAATAGGGTGCCAGGCATGTTACCCAGAATTGGGCCATGTGGAAAATTGGGGGAAGAGGTTTTAGAACATGTAAAAGAGACATGTAAAAGCACATGTTTTAGAACATGTAAAAGCAGACCAGCTTATCACAGCCTGGCTCACGCGACCGCTAGCAGCCGCACGGTTCATCAATAAATGCTGGATTTTGAGGTGACGACAAGAGTATGCTACCTGCACGGCAGAGCCTGGCAAGCTACCCGTGTCATATTTGATATGCCAAATACCAGTAACAATTATAGACCTCATTCTCATGACCTGATGGAATGGTTTGAGGCTCTTTATGTTCCTGGAGCAAGCAGGTGCCCTTGGGCTCTACTTTCATGAGACAGGTCATATGGAGATGTTACTGGTGCCCGCTCGAGCAAATCGACGATGAACGGGAAGACAGTGATACAGTGACAGTGGTAGAACTTTACAGAAGAAAACATCCAACCCCATCAAAAAATGGGGAGAGAAATTAACAGAAACTTCCAAAAAAAAGAAATTCGAATGGCCAAAAGGCATATGAAAAAGTGCTCACCATCATTAATTATCAGGGAGATGAAAATAAAAACAACAATGAGATTATCTCACACCAGAGAGACTGGCACACATCCAAAACAGCAAGAACAATAGGTACTGGTGTGACTGTGGGGAGAAAGGAACTCTCATCTACTGTTAGTAGGAGTGCCCTTTTGGAAAACAATATGGACATTCATCCGACAACTAGATATTGAGCTCCCATTTGACCCAGCAATACCACTCCTGGGAATATACCCTGGGAGCCCAAAAACACACAGCAGAAACACAATCTGCACTTCTGTATTCATCGCAGCTCTATTCACAGTAGCCAGAATCTGTAAACAACTTCAGTGCCCAAGAACAGAAGACTGGATAAAGAAACTGTGGTACATCTACACAATGGAATACTATGCAGTTGTCAGAAAAGATGAAGTCATGAAATTTACCTGCAAACGGATGAACATGGAGACCATCATGCTGAGTGAAACTAATCAGAAGGAAAAGGACAGATATATAATGACTGCATTCATTAATGGGATATAAATATATCACTTGATTACTTGAATCCCATTATTCATCAATTTGCTCAGGCGGGAGCCAGTAACATTTCCATTGGACCCTATCATGTGCCAATGTAGCCCAATGGCATCTGGTTGATTCAGGAATATGAAGAGCCTCAAACCGTTCCTTCAGGGTCTTTACAAGGAAGTCTGACCATCTTCTAGGTGGGCGGCCACATGATCTTTTGACATCCCGTGGGATCCACTTGGTAACAGCTCTAGTCCAGTGGTTGTCTCCAAATCGCATTACATGTCCAGTCCATCTGATTTTCGATGCCTTGGCAAACGAGACAGCATCCCTGATTCTGGAATAGCGACGGAGGTCAGAACTCCGATTCCTTCTCTCACTTGAGTGAGGCGTGATATTCCAAGCATAGCTCTTTCGATTCCTCTCTGGGAGACCCAAATAGCATTCTCATCCCTGCTTTTCGTAGGGGCCCAGGTCTCCGAGGCGTATGTTAATGCAGGGAGAACGGTGGAGACAAAGAGATGTGCCTGGAGCCAGAGGTTCTTTGTCCTTTTAGCTATTTCTTCCATGCCTTTGAAGGCATTACATGCCACTCTCTTCCTCCTGTGCAGCTCAGGTTTTAGGTCATTCATCATGTTGACTTCTCGACTTTAGGTACACATAACTGCTGCATTCAGAGATGTTTGTTCCATTGAGAGTGAACGGGGCCTCAGGAACTAGTTCATTTTTCATGAACATAGTTTCGTTGAGATTCAGCTGTAGACCTATCTTTCCACATTCTCGGTCAAAGTCAGCCAGCATTTGTGCCGCTTGGCTAATGTTTGGTGTTATTAGAATGATGTCATCAGCTAAGCGGAGGTGGTGTAGTTGCCTACCATCTATCTTCACTCCCATTCCTTCCCATTCTAATTGTCGCATGATGTTCTCGAGGGTGGCGCTGAAGAGTTTTGGTGAAATGGTATCACCCTGTCGAACACCTCTTTTGACATCAATGATCACTTCTTTGTAGAATGGTGAGATCCTGGTGGTGAATCCGTAATACAGCTCACGAAAGATCTTGATGTATTGGGTTTGAACACCCTGTTTGGCTACGGCTCGATGACGGCTTCAGTCTCCGTAGACTCAATGGCTTTCTGTAAATCAATAAACGTGAGACAGAGCGGCATCTTGTACTCCCTACAAACCTCAATGAGCTTGGTTACTGTGTGGATATGGTCGATTGTGCTGAATCCTTTCTGGAAGCCAGCTTGCTCGCATGGTTTTTTGCTTTTCTTTTTTTTTTTTTTGGGGGGTCACACCCGGCAATGACCAGGGGTTTCTCCTGGCTCTGTACTCAGGAATCTCTCCTGGCTGTGCTCGGGCGACCATATGGGATGCCGGGATCGAACCCGGGCGGGGGCGCGGCTGTCAGGCAGCAAACGCCCTACCCACTGGGCTATCGCTCCGGCCCCTTGCTCGCATGGTTGTCCCTTCATCTAGTGTTCTGCCAATCCTGTTCAGGATGGCGCGTGTAAACAGCTTGTAGATGACAGACAACAGGCAGATAGGGTGATAGTTGCTGATGTTGTGAATGTCTCCCTTCTTGAACAGTAGAACTGTCCTGCTGGTTTCCATTGAGAGGGCACCTTGCATTTGGACAGGTAGCGTGTGAAGAGCCGAGCTACTGTATTGATGAGTACCAATGGCAGATTCTTCAGGTGTTTGGGTCTGACTTTGTCTGGGCCTGGTGCTGTTCCCTTCTTTACTGACGAGATGGCATGTGGGATTTCAGAAGGGAGAACGTTGGGAATGACATATCCATCCTGTGGAATTTGGTATGTGGGCAGGTGGATGTGGCTATCAAAGAGATTTGAGTAGAAGTCCTGGATCTTCTCCATTGCCTTTCTGGAAGATGTGATAGATCCATCAGGGCGTTGGAGGGCAGTCATCTTGGTCTTATAGTTGGTGAAGGACAGGCGGGCGGTGCGAATGCCTTTTCCGGCTTCTGCTGCATCTTCCAGTATTTCTGCTCTTCTGTCTTTGAGGTCTTCTTTTATCTCTTCTCTGAACCATTTAGCAAGCTTGGACGTGTTAGCATTTGGTCTCCTGAGGCTCGCGCCTTGCCACGTTGGCGAATGAGCTCAAGAGTTTCTGAAGACAAGCGTCCTTTTGTCTTTCTCTCTCTCGGCATTCTTCGCACAATCATGGAGGTGTTGAACCAGTCGGTTGTATTCTTCATCGATGTAGTCAATGGTAGTATCTTCCCATGTTGCTGCAATGGTGCCAAAGAGTTCCCAGTTGGTGGTCGTTCTGGGAGTTCTCTTCTTAAACTTTGCAGCCTTTTCTCCCCCATTGGGGAAGTAGAATTTTGCACCAAGGAGACGGTGGTCTGATCCTGTTTGGAATTTGGGGATGACAGCAACATCGGTCAGACAAAACCGTCGAGTGAAGATGATGTGGTCAATTTCATTGTGGAACTGTCCGCCAGGAGATTCCCCGTCCAACGTTTCACTTCAGCCTTCTGGAACTGTGAGTTCCCATGAATGGTCTTGGTGGACATGATGAAGTCAGATAGTCTCTCACCCTGTCGTTCCATTCTAGGCCATGGGTCCTGATGTAGAGTTCTTCAGCCAATCTTCTCGGTCCTATCTTGGCATTAAAATCACCGACTATGATCTTGTAGAAGGTGTGATCTTTTTTTATAGAACTCCTCCACTTCCATGTAGAATTTCTCAATTTCATCTTCTTTGTATGTGGATGTTGGTGCGTAGACAATGAAGATAGAAATTGCTGGCAGTGGGCCACATCTCTTCAAGTATAATCGTCCTATCCAGTTTGTTAGGCATTCAAATGAATCAATGTTGATGGCCAAGTTCATGTTGACAAGGACACCAATGCCACCGATGCCTCTTTTGTCGCATGTTCCAAGGAACAATTCTTCTCCGTTGTCAAATACAGCATGATGCGACTGATGCCTCCCTCGTCTCAGTCAGACCAATGATGTCGTACTTGATCTTTTGCGCTTGCACCATCAGATCCTCAATATATGCTTCCTATGCCAGTGTACGTGCATTGAAAGTACAGAAAGTCATTTTAGTCCTTCTTCTTTTTGGCAGCCTAAGATGGCTGTGAAATTTTATCAGGCACTGCTTGTTCACCCTTTCTTACTGCTGCCATATTAAGGGCTCTTTCGGGGTCAGGAAAATAAACATTTTTGTTACTGGTTTTGGCATATTGAACACGCATCAGACAGCTTGCCAGGCTCTGCTGTGCAAGGTGGTATATAAATATATACCAACACTGGTATATAAATATATACCAGTGTTTTACTAAGTGTGGGAAATGGTAATGTCAGATTAGAACTCACCATTGAATATACACAAAGAGACTTACATGATAAACCCTAAATGTTTGTATGGCAAGTCACAATGTGTGAAATAAGAGAAACAGAGACAGAGAGAGACAGAGAGGAAGGAAAAGAAAAAGTGCCTGCTACAGAGGCAGGCTGGGGGGGTGGGTGGGAGGGAATGTGAGGACATTGGTGGTAGGAATGGGGCACTGGTGGAGGGATGGGTGCTGGAATACTGCATGACTGAGACCTAATTATGAACATCTTTGTAACTGTATTTCTCATGGCTAACTCTCATCTACGGTTGATGGGAGTGTGACTGGCCCAGCCCTTTTGGAAAACAATATGGACATTCTTCCAACAACTAGATACTGAGCTTTCATTTGACCCAGCAATACCACTCCTGGAAATATATCCTGGAGACCCAAAAAATACGGCAGAAACACTATCTGCACTTCTCTATTCATCGCAGCTCTATTCACAATAGCCAGAATCTGTAGCCCAGTTTCTTTAGCCAGTCTTCTGTTCTTGGGCACTGAGGTTGTCATCCCAGGTATGCCTGATCGATCCAGAGACTCACATACATGGGACAGTGCTGCTGCCTGCTCTCCCTGTGCCCAGCTGATCACGAGGTGCCCAGGAGGGATGGCAGATTCTAGCCCTGGCCTGCCACCCCAGCAGAGCCTCACAAGAAGTCAGAGGAACCCCCCACACCAGGAGGGTCGCTATTTTCCACATCTGGACTCCCCACTCATCAGAACTCCACCCAGCAGAAGAGCTGATCACAAGCCTGGCTCACAGCCGTTCATCAATAAATGCACAAATGAGAGACAACTACAAGAGTATCCCACCCACACAGCAGAACCTGGCAAGCTACCCATGTCATATTTGACATGCCAAATACCAGTAACAATTTTAGACCTCATTCCCATAACCTCATGGAATGGTGTGAGGATCTTTATTTTTCTGGAGCGAGCAGATGCCCTTGAGCTACACTAGCATGTGATAGGATGTATGGAGATGTTACTGGTGCCCGCTCGAGCAAATAGATAAACAATGGGAAGACAAGTGATACATGTGATACAAGTGATCTCATGGTGGTATAATAAAAAATAAAATAAATGAAAGAGCAACCTCCATACCACTGAGCCCAGGAGCAAAGTGTGCACCATGTTTGGTGTCATTCACTCCTGGTGTCTCCACATCTGAGCAAGAAAGACAATGAAGACATGGAGACAGTAACTTATCACAGGACAGTGGGTCCTGGGACAAGCACTTCTAGAGGTTGATCAGAGAGTGGGAAGGTTACACCGGAGTGCTCCACGGGCATTGTCCGCACTCATCTCCCCTCCTCCAAAGCAAGGCCCAGGGGCAAGTTCAATATCATAAGCAAGAAAGTGTCGGTGGGCATCACACAAAGCTACCTGCAAAGACCAAGTCACCTGGTCCAAGTGTGGGGGGGGAAGAATCAGAATCAGTGACCAAGTCTACCCTGGCCAGCCAGAATACTTGTGGTCAGTGGCCCAAAACCTACAAGAAATCAAGATGGTTTTGAACATCATAATGCCTGATGTTGGACACTCCTAAACAGGGGAGAAACAGCAGGTGGGTAACCTGAAAATGCAGGGCAAGTGACCTGGGGATAGAGGAAGTAGTGAATCAGCTGTAATGTGACTCTGGCCCTCAAGGAGATCACTGGGGTGGCTGTCCTGTTGGAAGGCTGGCGTCCAGGACTTCAGTAACTGGTTGGAAGTGATGACAGACTGAAAGAATCCAAGTTTTGTACCCAGGTGATTCTGTTGCCAGGTGATTATGTTGGATCAGTATTTGGGTCAGCAGAGTCTCGGTGCTCATAGAGGGGGTGGAGCTAGTTTGGGTGACAGAAAAAACAGAGTTCATGTATGAGATGGAGCAGTCCTTATGGAAAACATGGTGGAAATGTAGAATTGCCTGTTGGAAAAGGTTCTAACCTCTGTGTGAGGATGGAGAATTGAGAGCCAACCAAGAGAACACTTGAGCAAGAGAAACGGCCTCATTTACAGGAAAGGAGGTAGAGGGAAAGAACAGAGGCACCAAGATATTTTTTATGGGTGTTTCTATCATACTATTTTTTTTTTTTTTTTTTTTTTTTTTTTTTTTTTTGGGTTTTCCGGGGTCCCGGGGTGTTACGGGGTTTCTCTTGTATTGTTTTTTTTTGGTGGTGGGGCTCAACACCAATATGGGTTCTAGGATCACCGGGGGGGCGGGGGGAGGCGTCGAGGGAAGGGGGGGGGGGGAAGACAGTGTGGGAGACCTAGGGGGGGGGGGCGGGGGAAAAAGATCGATCATTTGATCACTTGAATCCCTTTATTCATCGATTTGCTCAAGCGGGCGCCAGTAACATTTCCATTGGACCCTATCACGTGCCAATGTAGCCCAATGGCATCTGGTTGATTCAGGAATATGAAGGGCCTCAAACCATTCCTTCAGGGTCTTAACAAGGAAGTCTGACCATCTTGTAGGTGGGCAGCCACGTGATCTTTTGACATCCCATGGGATCCAGTCAGTAATGGCTCTAGTCCAGCGGTTGTCTCCAAATCGCATTACATGCCCAGCCCATCTGATTTTCGAAGCCTTGGCGAACGAGACAGCGTCCCTGATTCTGGAATAGCGATGGAGGTCAGAACTCCGGATTTCTTCCCTCCTTGAGTGAGGCGTGATATTCCAAGCATAGCTCTTTCGATGCCTCTCTGGGAGACCGAATAGCATTCTCATCCTGCTTTCGTAGGGCCCAGGTCTCTGAGGCGTATGTTAATGCAGGGAGAACGGTGAAGTCGAAGAGATGTGCCCGGAGCCAGAGGTTCTTTGTCCTTTAGCTATTTCTTCAATGCCTTTGAAGGCATTCCATGCCGCTCTCTTCCTCCTGTGCAGCTCAGGTTTTAGATCGTTCATCATGTTAACTTCTCGACCTAGGTATACATAACTGCTGCATTCAGAGATGTTTGTTCCATTGAGAGTGAATGGGGCCTCCGGAACTAGTTCATTTCTCATGAACATAGTTTTCTTCAGATTCAGCTGTAGACCTATCTTTCCACATTCTCGGTCAAAGTTAGCCAGCATTTGTGCCGCTTGGCTAATGTTTGGTGTTATTAGAACGATGTCATCAGTGAAGCGGAGGTGGTGTAGTTGCTGACCATATATCTTCACTCCCATTCTTTCCCATTCTAATTGTCACATGATGTTCTTGAAGGTAGCGCTGAAGAGTTTTGGTGAAATGGTTTCACCCCTGCCAAATCCCTCTTTTGACATTAATGATCACTTCTTTGTAGAATGGTGAGATTCTGGTGGTGAATCCGTAGTACAGCTCATGAAGGATCTTGATGTATTGGGTTTGAACACCCTGTTTGGCTAGGGCTTCGATGACTACTTCAGTCTCCACAGAATCAAAGGCTTTCTGTAAATCAATGAACATGAGACAGAGCGGCATCTTGTACTCCCTACAAACCTCAATGAGCTTGGTTACTGTGTGGATATGGTCGATTGTGCTGAATCCTTTCCGGAAGCCTGCTTGCTCGCATGGTTGTCCTTCATCTAGTGTTCTGCTAATCCTGTTCAGGATGACTCGTGTAAACAGCTTGTAGACGACGGACAACAAGCAGATGGGGCGGTAGCAGCCCATGTCATGAATGTCTCCCTTCTTGAACAGTGGAACTGTCCTGCTGGTTTTCCATTGGGAGGGCACCTTGCATTCGGACAGGTAGCGTGTGAAGAGTCGAGCTAGCGTATTGATGAGTACCGACGGCAGATTCTTCAGGTGTTTGGGTCTGACTTTGTCTGGGCCTGGTGCTGTTCCCTTCTTAACCGATGAGATGGCATGTCGGATTTCAGAAGGGAGAACGTTGGGAATGACATATCCATCCTTTGGAATTTGGTATGTGGGCAAGTGGATGTGGCTATCAAAGAGATTTGAGTAGAAGTCCTGGAAAATTTCTCCATTGCCTTTCTGGAAGATGTGATAGATCCATCATGGCATCGGAGGGCAGTCATCTTGGTCTTATAGTTGGCGAAGGACAGGCAGGCGGTGCAAATGTTTTTCCCGGCCTCTGCTGCATCTTCCAGTATTTCTGCTCTTCTGTCTTTGAGGTCTTCTTTTATCTCTTCTCTGCACCCTTTAGCAAGCTTGGACGTTAGCATTTGGTCTCCTGAGGCTCGCGCCTTGCCATGTTGGCGAATGAGCTCAAGAGTTTCTGAAGACAAGTGTCCTTTTGTGTCTTTCTCTCTCTCTCAGCATTCTCCGCACAATCATGGAGGTGCTGAACCAGTCGGTTGTATTCTTCATCGATGTCGTCAATGATAGTATCTTCCCATGTTGCTGCAATGGTGCCAAAGAGTTCCCAGTTGGTGGTCGTTCTGGGAGTTCTCTTCTTAAACTTTGCAGCTTTTTCCCCCCATTGCGGGGAAGTAGAATTTTTCACGAAGGAGACGGTGGTCAGATCCTGTTTGGAATTTGGGGGACGACAGCAACATCGGTCAGAAGACAAAACCGTCAATTGAAGATGATGTGGTCAATTTCATTGTGGAACTGTCTGCCAGGAGATTCCCATGTCCAACGTTTCGCTTCAGCCCTCTGAAACTGTGAGTTCCCATGGAATAGTCTTGGTGGACATGATGAACTCAGATAGTCTCTCACCCTGTTCGTTCCATTCTAGGCCTTGGGTCCCGATGTGGAGTTCTTCAGCCGATCTTCTCGGTCCTATCTTGGCATTAAAATCACCGACTATGATCTTGTAGAAGGTGTGATCTTTTTTATAGAACTCCTCCAATTCCACGTAGAATTTCTAAATTTCATCTTCTTTGTATGTGGATGTTGGTGCATAGACAAGGAAGATAGAAATTGCTGGCAGTGGGCCACATCTCCTCAACTGTAATCGTCCTATTCGGTTTGTTAGCCATTCGAATGAATCATCTGGTTGACAGCCATCAGTTTGGGTCATTACAAATCAAACTTCTACAAATATTTGTGTATGCAAGGTTTTGGGGTGAACATAATTTCACTTTGTGGTATAAATGTCTAAAAGTGTTTTTAAAACTGCTTAACTGAGAGCTGTAGAGAATTCAGTGGAATGAGCAGATGCTCTGTATGTGAGAAACCCTGATCTGATCCCCTAGAACCACAGAACTTGAAAAGCCACTCTGAGCACTGCTGGTGTGATCCCAGAACCACACATATGAATTGCCAACCTCTTGTTAGCATGATACTAGGGTCCTATATATCCTTCCAGACTATATGAGTGATCCATTTTTACAACATCCTCACCAACATTTGATGTTTTATTTTTTATGCCATCCTTCTAGTAGGTCAGCACAGACACAATAGTGAGAGATAGACACTATTGAATACAACATACTACCGATATCAGTGTGAAATGTTTTAATAAACCCCTAATTCATTAAGGTTATTTCTAATTTTTTAAATACAACTGCCTGATCCCACAGCTTTATAAATTTTTTTATCAAATAGATAGTTGAAATGTCTAACATACGCCTCAGAGACCTGGGCCCTATGGATACAGGATGAGAACACTATTCGGGTATCCCAAAAGAGGAATTGAAAAAGTCATGCTTGGAGTATCATGCTTCCCTCAAGTGGGAGAAAGAATCCGGAGTTCTGACCTTCGTCGACGATCAAGAATCAGGGAAGTTGTCTCATTTGCCAAGATGATGAAAATCAGATGGGCCGGACATATAATGCGATTTGGGGACGACCACTGGACTAGAGCTGCTACCAACTGGATTCCACAGGACGTCAAAAGAACGCATGGCCACCCCACCTGTGAGATGGTCAGCCTTCTTCATCAAAAACCTGAATGAATGGTTTGAGGCTCTTCGTGTTCCTGAAGCAAGCAGATGCCTTTGGGCTACACTTGCACATGACAGGGACTAATGGAGACATTACTGGCGCCCACTTGAGCAAATCCATGAACAACGAAAAGATAGTGATAAGAGATCAAATAGATGTATAAATCTCAGGAGGAAAAAAACAATATACCAATGTACCCTGATTTCTGCTCTCCCTTCCCCAAGTTTTCTTATTTTATCCTTTATTTTCATTTGAAGACACCCTTTGGTCAATCTCTGAAAACATAATTGCTAGTGACTTCTTTTTCTCCCTTTAGATTTCCATCATCGGAGAATCTTTACATTCCCCCTCACTCCTGAAGGATATCACTGGATGAAGAATCCACAACTGAGCATCTTCTTCTCTCTCAGCTTTTACAAAGCTTCTGTCCCTCCCTCCTGCCATTCTCCTGCTCTGCTGTGATGTTTCTCTCACACACTGCTTCCCTCACAAGCTTAATTAAGTGTGTGCTGAGAGGAATTTCTTTGGGATTTCACTGTTTGCATTTCTTTCTTCTTAGATATATAGGTAAATGTCTTTTTGCCAGACTGTGGCATTTTATGTCCTTAATTTCTCTCTCAGTCATACACCATCTCCTCCCCTCCTGGGACGTCAGGGCTACCACACTGGAGCTCTGGAGCTGATGAACAAATCCCACAAGTCGTGTTCAATCATTTTTCAGTCTGTTTTCTATTTGTTCTGAGTGGAGATACTCCATCGCTCTGTCCCAGGTTAATTGCTTCTAACTTCCAATTACTAACTAGTTCATTCCATGGACTGAATTTTGTTATTACAGAATCAAGTTCTGTATCTTTCTAGTTGTTTTCCTTTTTCCCGAAAAATTTTCCCTTTATTGCAATAAAATTTGTCCTGTATTGTTGAAGTCTTTTGATGACATCTCCTCTAATAACCTTAAGGGATTAAACCAACGTCTAATTGCTATTGGTCTGCGTCTTCACGTTGACTAGCTTTTCATTCAAGCAGTGACATGCCTGATGAACAGTTTCTTGATTTTTATGCTGGATTTTTATCTATTCTTAGGAGACTCCAGATAAATTTAAATATTTTATTTTATTTTATTTTAGGTTTAGTCAGCCTATCCAGGTTTAGCACACAGTCATGGACCTTATTTTATTTCTGGCTGTAATATTCAAAACCATCTCAATTTTCAGAGCATTTGTGGTTATGTTTTGCTCCGTTTTGTTTATTGGATGCAAATGAAGATTTCTTGGCCCTTGGTGGTGACCAGAGAGGGACAAAGGGGGATCTCCAGTTGATGTCCCTTGATGGAAAAGGGGGGTGATAGGAGCCCTGACTCAGTAACCCCGATTTCCACTGTTGCTGAACAATAGAGCAGAGCCTTGATCCTTGGGAAAGGAAAGACTCAAGACTGAGCCATGCTGCTGTTAAGGGGCTCCATTTGGTTCTTCTGGTGCCTGCAGGTTGCAGGGAAACTCTAAGACCTTTGAGTACGAGTTTCCTGGACTGGGCAGATGCTACCTCTGGGCTCCCTTCCTCATTACATGCGTGCTCCTCTCTACTTCTTGTGGGTAAATGATTGGGAAGTGTCCTCTTGGTCCTTTTACCCTGAGGTAAAGAGAAGTGGCCTCTTGTGTTTGGCGGGGTGTTTCTCTCATGCAGACAGAGGGTCTTTGGTGCATTCAGGCAAGAAAGGCCTCCCTGAACTGTCACCTGGCCACCAATTACTGCTTCAGAGTCAGGAAGAGGCAGGTGGGCGGAAGGACAGTAACCGTCCTTCCACTATGTCCTGCCCATGCCTGGGATTATGAATAATCTTATTCTTATTCTCCCTTCCATCTGGAAGATTCTCCCTGGGTTATTTCTCACCATTTCTACAGCTTTTGTTTTCTGCAAAGAGGAACCTACATAATGTGATTAAAATGTATTATTTGTATAAAAAAATCTCAAATTATTTGACATAGGTCTACAGCTGAATCTAAACAAAACAATGTTCATGAAAAATGAACTAGTTCCAGAGGCCCCATTCACTCTCAATGGAACAGGCATCTCTGAATGCAGCAGTTATGTGTACCTAGGTCGAGAAGTCAACATGATGAATGATCTAAAACCTGAGCTGTGCAAGAGGAAGAGAGCGGCATGGAATGCCTTCAAAGGCATCGAAGAAATAGCTAAAAGGACAAAGAACCTCCGGCTCCAGGCACATCTCTTTGACTCCACCGTTCTCCCTGCATTAACATACGCCTCAGAGACCTGGGCCCTACGAAAGCAGGATGAGAATGCTATTCAGTCTCCCAGAGAGGAATCGAAAGAGCTATGCTTGGAATATCACGCCTCACTCAAGTGAGAGAAGGAATCGGAGTTCCGAACCTCCATCGCTATTCCAGAATCAGGGATGCTGTCTCGTTTGCCAAGGCTTCTAAAAATCAGATGGGTTGGACATGGAATGTGATTTGGAGACAACCGCTGGACTAGAGCCGTTACTGACTGGATCCCACGGGATGTCAAAAGATCACGTGGCCGCCCACCTACAGGATGGTCAGACTTCCTTGTCAAGACCCTGAAGGAACGGTTTGAGACTCTTCATATTCCTGAATCAACCAGATGCCATTGGGCTACATTGGCACGTGATAGAATCTAATGAAAATGTTACTGGCGCCCGCCCGAGCAAATCGATGAACAACGGATTCAAGTGATCAAGTAAAGTGATCAATGGCACAATTTTGGTTAGTAAGAGTGTAACAGCATTATTTTAGAACTAATGTTTTAATCCAATATATTCCCATCTCTTGGTTCTTTCCTATCTGGGAGTTCAGGTCACACCTGATTATCTGGGACACACCCAGGGCTGAACCTCTGTGCTCTGGCAATCTCTCCTGGTGGTGCTCAGAGGGACCCTATGTGGTGCTGGCCTCTTGCAAAGCAAGTGCCTGAACCCCTGTTCTTTCTCTCCAACTAATCGAGTTCTTTCTTAAATTCAATCTACTTCTCACTCCTCCACCAAGTCCTTCATCACAAGATTCCCAACATCTTTATATCACTGCCTTCTCCTCATTCAAGACACCTGCTTCACACATTTTCTCTTCACCATCTGCCTAACAGTGACAACTACACCCATCATCACTGTCATAAATACGGCAGCAGCAGCATCAATAATATCACCATCATCATCATCACCACCAGCATCACCACCGCTGCCATTATTCCCACCGCCTTTACCGCCACCACATTCCCCATCATGTTATGTTAGCCATTGTGAAGCTGGTGGCAGGAATTCCTGAAAGGCATGAAGAAAGTCCGGGAAAAGTAAGCTCATAGGACAGAGACAGCCCCTACAGTAAAGCAGGACAGAGACATGCAAACTTTAAAATCCTGAAATTGAAGGATACTGAATGCTAGAAGAGCCGATATTTTATATTAGAAATATGTAACTGAGATAACCTCTATACTGCAAAATTACATTCTGTAGACATGTTTGTAAATTTCATGTTTGAAATATACATAATACTCAGTTTCTGTTAAATTTTTTAATTCTAAACCTAGAATTAAAAAAAAAAAAACCTAGAATTATTTTAATTCTAAATAAATTCTAAATTATTTTAAGTTAATTCTAAACTTAAAATAAATAGCACTTCAAATGATACAGATTTCAATTTGACATCAGGCACTGGCACCTCCTCTAGTAATGGGTCACTAGTCACACTGGCTTTGAGCATCAGCAGCGAGATGCATTAATCTTCTAGTCTGGCTCTCTAAAGAAAGTACACGCTTCTGCCGCTTATCAAGCAAGACAAGAGGTATCTGATCACTGAAACCCAACAGAAACTTGGTTAACATGGAAAAATGGCCCCCCTCAACATTTGGTGTTGCCTGAGGCTAGCTTTCCTGTGTGACCAGCAAGGTTTCCCCTTTCATGGCAGACCAATGGCCCAGAGCTCCGGCATTCACAGTAGTTAGTGGTGTAAGTTCTCCACAACCCTGGGACTTTGGAGATGCGCATGTGTAAACAAGAGGCGACATCCTCTGCCCCACGGGAGAGCTGTTACCTCAAAATCTGAGGTAAATCTGAGGTATAAATTCAAAACCATTTATAGTGGAGATACAGAGTGAAGTGTCAGTGGTGAGACCCGCAGCCCAGCTCTCCCCTTCCTAGACCCAGTCTGGGATCTGTGGAGCTCTGGACTCCTGTGACTGTTTCCTTCCCAGAAAAGCCCCAGGGAAGAGCATCACTACCTCATCCCTCTAGAAGAATGTCTGTGGAGAAAGGCCCCTCAGCTGTCTGTGGAGAAAGCCTCCTCAGATGCCTGTGGAAAAAGTCTTCTCAACTGTCGGTGGAGAAAGTGCCCTCAGATATCCATGGAGAACACCTCAGCTGTCTGTGGAGAAAGTGTCCTCAGATATCTGTGAAGAAAACTTCCTTAGCCCTCAAAAGCCTCCTCAACTGTCTGTGCAGAAAACCTCCTCAGCTGTCTGTGGAAAAAAAGTGTTCTCAGATATCTGTGGAGAAAACCTCCTCAGTACCCAAGTTCTGCAGAATCTGTGCCACGGGGAACTCATGTGATGCGTCACGCTGCTGATGGGCAGCTCGCTAGAAACCAGGAGCCTGTCTGGGCTTTCTAACATCAGGCCCCGCCTCTGCTCCCTCCAGCGCCCACTGTCCATTAGCTCTGTGCTCAGATCAGCTCTGTGGGCGGGGCAAGGCAAGGCCTGCAGGGAACACGGGCCCCAGCACCACACAGCACGGTCCCCGGAGCACATTAAGCACTGAGCTGGGAGGAGCCCTGAAGCACCGCAGGGTGTGACTCCCACACAAGAAACACAAGAAACACACCACAAGGCTGGGATGGGTGTCCAGTGTTTGGCCAGACGTGCACTGTGGCCCCACCAGAGCTGGTCAGCTAGCGGAGACCCAAGGCACACCAGGGCTAGTTGCACATTTATACCTGTTCTCCTCTTCTCTTTCCTTCTCCTCCCTTTCTTTCGCCCTCCCTCACCCTACTTTGGCGTCTCCCCACCTCCTAAAGACACTCAAGCTTTGACTCAGACCCTCAGCGACACTGCACTCACTCAATCTTGCTTCCATCAGATTTTGTCCTTTGATTCAGATGCAATTTTCAGTCACAAGCGACATCCATGAGCAAGAATTCAAAGGCCAATGGGCAGCCGCCACCCCCAGAGCTGGACACCACGAGCATCAGGACTGTGCATGGGCTGGGCAGCGTGGCGGTGACAGCTGGAGGCTGAGAGGCGGGTAGGGCTGCAGAGAGCAGGGCAGGGTCCAAGAGCACAGAGAAGCGGCCACTGAGCGTCCGGAGCGGGCAGCTCCCCACTCAGGGTGGCCGGAGACCAGAGGCTGTGGTCCGAAAGGTGGACCCCAAGCCCAAGGCTTGTCCATCTTACTTCCCTTTGTGCATCTGCCCTTCTGCCCCCGAGCTTCTGAGGTACTGACCCATGCTCAAAGTCCCTGACAGGCGTCTGTTTGGGTGAGGGCCACACCCTGCAATGCTTCAGGGCTCCTCCCAGCTCAGTGCTTGAGGTACTGTGGAGGCTGTGCCATGTTGGTGCCGGAACCTGTGTTCCCTGCAGGCCATGCCCAGCCATGGAGCTGACCCCACTGGCCAATAAGTCCCTGATGTCCTCACCCTCGGACCTAATGTCCTCATGAGTTCCCACTCACTTGTGGGCAGTTCAAAACATGAGGAGGCTGCTGAGTGTATGAGGATCTGGAGAAATTCACTTTGAGTGGCTTGGCCGGGCCACTCCTGGCCACTCTGGTGCTGTGACGCTGGTCAGGGCACAGAGATGAGACTTCATGAACTCATTCACTGTATCACTGTCTTCCCGTTCATCATCGATTTGCTCGAGCAGGCACCAGTAACATCTCCATATGTCCTGTCTCATGCTAGTAGAGCCCACGGGCACCTGCTTGCTCCAGGAACATAAAGAGCCTCAAACCATTTCATCAGGTCATGGGAATGAGGTCTATAATTGTTACTGGTATTTGGCATGTCAAATATGCCATAGGTAGCTTGCCATGCTCTGCCGTTAAACTGAGCTAACAAGTATCGATTTGTTTAACATAAAAAGAAAGACTGGACACATTCCAGGGAGAGGGTAAGGTCAATACCCAGTGCTGGGGATCCACTGGGCTCCCAACAATATCAGGGATGGTGTTCCTTTTTTACCTCAAGGGCCGTCAAGAGACAGAAAAAAAGTTCACAAGGGGCCGGAGCGATAGCCCAGCGGGTAGGGCATTTGCCTTGCATGTAGCCGGCCCATGCCGGCCTGGGTTCGATCCCTGGCATGCCATATGGTCCCCTGAGCACTGCCAGGAGTAATTCCTGAGTGCAGAGCCAGGAGTAACCCCTGAGCGCCGCCGGGTCACTATCACTATCACTATACTCCCATTGATCATCTTGCTAGAGCGGGCACCAGTAATATCTCCATATGTCCTGTCTCATGCTAGTAGAGCCCAAGGGCATCTATTCGCTCCAGGAACATAAAGAGCCTCAAACCATTATATAGGTCGTGGGAATGAACTAATATAATTGTTACTGGTATTTGGCATATCAAATAAAACAGGGCAGCTTGCCAGGCTTGCCATGCAGGTGGCGGCCCATCCTCATCGACTTCTACGTTGCTAGAGCATCGCCGGTGTGACCCAAAAAAAAAAAAAGTTCACGAGTCCAGCACAGTTCCAAAAAGCTTTTACTTATCACCAATAGTAAAACAAACTCTGCTACTACAGTCCAGGGCGGGGGTCCCCAGACCTGTGGCTGCTTATCAAAGCTCTGACCAAGTGCTCAGAGAGCTCAGATGCCTCCACCCAAAGTGGGCACTTCTTCCCCAAAACCATGAACTCATTACTTTTGAATAATCTCCAGCCGGAGGAGCAGCACGTTCATTTCAGCAGCTGACAGCTTACACAATGACCCCAACTTCTTAATATACCCAACAGCATCAAACAACAACACAACTTAGAGTTAAGGGCACATAGTCTTACACTACAGAGGTATTCCACATATTTAGCATATGAGATACAGACAATTGGAAGGAGACAGATAGAAGCCAAACGGGCAAGGGGTGCTAGCTAGGTGAGGTGAGAAACAAACAAGAGAATGTGTGACAGCTTGCAATTCAGCCTTCCTGACCAGCCCAAGATGGCAAGATCTTACCTGCTTTGGAGAGACAGAACACGAGAAAAACCCGTTTCTCTCTGCATCCCCAGCAGCATCCATTGACTCCATCTTAGACTAGCTACAGCCAACAAGGAGATGTGGCACAGGGAAATGACCCAAAACAGCAGGGTCTGTGTGTCTGCTCTGTGGAGGCAGTGTCACTAGGGAAGCCACATCCCACCTCTATCGGGAGACAACCGCCCGGAAACCCTGTGTATCTGTCAGCAGGCAGCATCCATCAGACCTTAGCATATCCTTTGATCTGCTTTTTGCCAACAGTACTCAGGGATTCCTCCTGGTTCTGCACTCAGGAATTACTCCTGGTGGTACTTGGGGGACCCTATGGAATGCCGGGACTCGAGCCCAGATTGGCCTTGTCCAAGACAAACACCCTGCCTGCAGTACTATCGCTCTAGCCCCACTTTGAATGGCTTTGGAGAAAAATGAAACTCCTGTCTAGCTACATTCAAAGGGCTCCAGGTATCTGCAGCCAGAGAAACCCTTCCCTGGCTGAGTGGGTAAGAAACGCCGTCCATGCAGGGCTAAGAGCCTTGGGCTCACTCATCAACAGCTCCTTGTTTGGGTTTGGTGCATTTGCCTTGGGCACAAGGGAACATGCATGATCTCAGGGAAAGAGTGGTCCAAAGTCGCGGGCAAAGCTATGGGAGTGAAGGCGGAAAAAGCCCACCACACAGTGGGATTTCCAGGGAGTGAGTCGGGAAGGCTCCCCTGTGGCCCCAGGAATGACTGTCCATTTCTGTCCCACACTGGCCACACTTGTCCAACCTCTAGTTCTCGGCTACTAGTCCTAGCTGGGCCGTAATCATTCTCTCTCTAGGATCCTTTTCCATCCATGATCACTAACTACATCCAGCCAATGTTCTGGTCTGCTTCCTGAGAACGGCCGACTACCTTTATTGGCTTTTCACAAGCTCTCCAGTCACTTGTAAATCATCACTGCATCGGCTCCTTCAGCCAGGAAATCCCATCTACTGCGCCGCATGTGTTATTTTCTTGGTTTAACTCCGAGGAGGCCAGAGTGCCTGACCACTGGCCATACATAGTAGTTTCAACCCCATCTAATTACTCGAATGACTCTGTGCAAATAATTATACCAAACACTTTGGCTCCTTCATTGATAGCAGGAGTGATAAGGGAAAGTGCAGAGCTCGGGGGCTTCCAACTGGGATTCCCATGCTCAGAGGTGAGCAGTGAGGAGGGAGGTGCAGTCAGTTAATGGCAGGGAGACACAGTGAGATAAGACTGTGAATATTAAGAAGCAACAGTTCTCCACTTGTTTGAAAAGCAAGACAGACATCAAACATTCCCCTTGCCCAAACAAACGGAATCCTTTCCACAAACTTTCCTAATCGCTGCCTTACTGCCAATTCAATTTAAAGCCAGGCACAATAATATAGAAGATATATTATTCCGTGTATGCCCTTTAAATACTGCTGTTAAAACTGCTTACGTCCTTGAGCATCACTGTTATTGCTCAAGGAGCCACTGTTTTCCTGAGGGAACATGACTCTGAAATTTTCTCAATAGGAAAGAAAGGTTCAAGTGACAGAAATTTGATTTACACTCACACACTCTGAACTCCAGAGCTAACTGCGGCAGCGCCCTGCTCTAGGCTGCCCCCTGGTGCTCACCGGCAACACTGCACACTCTCATGGCGAGGCTAGAACACCCCTATCCATGTGCTCAAAGCCTTTGTCCTCGCTGAGATTTCCGGCATCACAGGTTGCATCTGACAGTAACTCGGATGCGTCCACTTACTCCACAGAAACCGCAGACCTGCTGACAAAGCTGCAAGGGCTTGACTCAGGCTCACAAAGCCGGTGGAGAGGGCTGGGGCTGGGCCCGTGACAAAGTGTGTGAAGGAGAACCCAAATCCCCCAATGCCCGGAAGCCTGCTCCCTTGCTTTAGCCACCCGCTGGGATGACGCAAACCCGTGAAGTTGTAATTGCATGAACTGTATTCCCTCTGCCGTGCGGGTAGCATATGCCACCCACACGGCAGAGCCTGGCAAGCTACCCGTGTCATATTTGATATGCCAGATACCAGTAACAATTATAGACCTCATTCCCATGACCTGATGGAATGGTTTGAGACTCTTTATGTTCCTGGAGCAAGCAGATGCCCTTGGGCTTTACTTGCATGAGACAGGTCATATGGAGATGTTACTGGGGCCCGCTCGAGCAAATCGATGATGAACGGGAAGACAGTGATACAGTGATACAGTATTCCCTCAGTGAAAGTGCTCCCATTCCTGCAGCTTATTGTCCAGAATTAAAACGTGTTTAAAAGCAGCTGGGATAGGGGAGGGACCACTATGACAAGGAGAGTTGGAGATGACGGCTCTGGGGAAGAGCTGTGTGAACAGGCAAAGAACAGACACGGTATCCTCTCAGGATCTGTACTGCAAACCATAATGTCCTGAGAGAGAGAGAGAAAGAGAGAGAGAAAGAGAGAGAGAGAGAGAGAGAGAGAGAGAGAACCTGCCGCTGAGACAAGTGGGATGAAGGGGATGGAGGGAGGGAAACTTGGAGGTGGGAAACGTGCACTGGTGAAGGGACGGTTGGTGGAACACGGAATGACTGAAACCTAATCATGACTTTGTAACCGTGCGTGTCACTGTGATTCAACTGAAATAAATAAATATAAAAAATAAAGTCAAGTCCAAGAAAGTCTCATGACCCAGGATGACTCTGGGGTGTCCCAGGTGAGGCCCAGGACGAGGGCCGGTGAGTCCCGAGAGTCCGGATCAAGGATTAAATCTGCACATTATAATGTGTCACTGCTTGCTGCTGCATGTACCCCAACCGTGAGCCCCCTGAAGGCGGGGACCCGTGTGGCTCACATGCCCTTCCAGACTGAGACTAGGCCTGGGGCTTCCAGGAAGCCCCAGGAAGCCCCTGAGGGGTCCTGATCCTCCCCAGCCTCTGCCACAGATGCTGCCAGGCCGTGCGCTGTCCCCAAGACACTGGACACCCAGGACCTCGAGGCCCTAGGGAGCACGCACGAAGGCTCAAATTCAGGAAGACAAGCATGAAGAGAGCACCAAGGGCTGAGAGACTCCCCACCGCAACGGGCAGGGGCTTCCCCTCCTCCTGATTCATGAGCCCCCAGTCTTGAGGCAAGTCACAAAAACAGGAGACCAGTGTCCTGCCGAGGGCCAGGAGGCCAGCATCTAAACCCGTGAAGTATCCGAAGCCCTGGTCGTGTAACCTGCTTTCTAACCAGTGGCTCGGCTCAGGGTAACATTAAAAAAATTTTAAGTGCTCAAGACTCAAAGCAAGATGAGAGATAAGCATCTGAGCTGATAATCTCTTTCAAGACTCTTCTTGGGGCCAGGTGATAATATGGCAGGTAAGACACTTGTTTGGCACATGCCAGATGCCCGCTGGTCCCAGCACCACAGAGGGTGCCCCCAAGCACTGCCTGGAGCAACCCTTGAGCACCACCAAGCACCGCCCAACCACCGGGCCCCAAAACACCCCTTTGCAACCCTCTGTCCCTCTGGCCTCTCCTGCTATTCCCCCACGAGCCCTCTGCTTCCCCCACCACACCCCAGCACCCCAGCCCTAGTATGACAGGACCACCGGACCCCCACTGACCACCATGCACAGACTGAGCTTGACTGACCCATCAGGGGCTTCCCTTCTAGCCAAGGGGTCCCCGAGTTCCCGGTGCCATTTAGACACGTGGAAATGAAGGGGCTGATTCTCAAGGCGCTTTCAACTGAAGTCCAGCTGGGGTTTAGTGTGAACGGGGATCCTTTCTCCGCCCATAAAGAAGGGGAGCCTGGGCCGGGTGAGAGGTCAAGGGGCTAACGCTCAGGTTCCACATGCAGAACCCCGGCCCCACACTGTCCCCTGAACTCCCAGGGATGTGGCCTCCAACACTAAGCCAAAAACAGGCCCTGAGCGCCACAGGGTGTGGCCAAAAATACCAAAACAAAGCAGGGAGGCCTGGACCGGGCCATCCTGCCCTTCTATTCCTTGCAGATTTGTGCTGGTAAGTCCATGGGAGATATTTCCTCTCTCAGCCCTGACTCTGATCCCCAAGACCCTCCGGGACTCTGCCAACAGCTGTTCCCCTGAATTGCTGGCAAATAACGTTATGATCATTTCAGCTTCCAGATCAGAGGCTGGCTTGTTCCATCAGTGCCGGCGTTCGAAAGTGCAGAGTGAATGCGGCAATCACCACGCTAGCCTGGAGGAAGGCAGAGAAGCACAGAGTCCATCTGCAGCTCTTGGAGAAACCGCTGGGCTCCTGCCACACAGAGCGGCAGGAGGCCCCGGCAGGAGTGACCCCTCTGTCTGCGATGACCAGCACTAGAGCCTGTCCGACATGGCAAGGAACAACCCTGGGCCCCTGTGCAGGGAGCACTCGGGAGGTTCCGACCAACCAAACCAGGGGCACAAGTCAGAAAAGGACTTTGGGGTCTTTTTCTGAGGACAGAGTGAAGCACTTGGTTCTCCAGGGAACTCTAGGGAGCTCAGCGTGAAATAATCATTCAACAGAAAAGGTCAGCATTATCCTAGAAAAAAACATACGTTTTCCATAAATACATGCATGTAAAGCTATCTATTCCCATTTGTACACGCATTCGCACACCATGCATCTGTCCATTCATCCATTCTTTCTTTTCATCCATTCATCATCCATTCACTTCGTCAATTTATCACCCATCTATTCATCTATCCATCTATCTACCCACCCATCCATCCATCCATTCACCACCCATCCATCCATGCATGCGTCCATCCATTCTCCACCTAACTAGTATATCTCTATAATTCATTTGCCATCCACCCACCTCCAGTCTCCACTCATCTGTATGGTCCTACTGCGCACATCACCGATCAATGATTCTGCCCATAATCTGTCATCATGCACCTAGTGATGCATCCACCATCAGCCAGCCATCTATCAGTCACCTCTCCACCAGCTGTCAATCATCTATCGGTCACCTCTTCACCAGCTGTCAATCATCTCTCATCTACCTTGAAGATACCTATGGAAGGTGCAGAGGGGACCCAGCAGCTCTTCCTCCTCTGTGTGCCCTGGGGTCCCAACAACAGCAGGAAGATCAAGACATGAACAGCATGAGGCTGCATGTGGGCGTGCGAGCAGCCTGGACACCCCAGGAACCCTGCGCCAGCCTTTCCCGGCACTGCAGATGCGTCGCAGGTACGAGTCCAATCCCCCAGCCCTGACGGGAGGAACAGGCAGTGGTGAGCAAGACCCTGGCAGATGAGCCTGGGTCAGAGCTGATGCTTGGAATTACCATCTCTGGGAGTCCAATTCTCCTGGGAGCCCTGGGGGTCCTGGAGGGCCCAGCTGTCTCTGCACTGAGCCTGGGGGCACTGCTGGCCCCTCCTGGGCACAGGCAGGTGGGAACTGAGGCAGGTGAGCTGGGCAGCAGCTGTGGACTCTAGTGGACTGCGGGCAGCTTGTCCCCCCGAGAGCTCCAGATCAGGAAGTGAGAGGGGTGTCCCTCACTGTCTCTTCCTGTGGGGAGGGATATCAGAGCCTGCATGTGCCCCCTCCTTTTCTGAGGAACCCAGAAGCAACAGATGCCCACGGTCTCAGCCGTGTCCATGGCTGAATCATGGACTCATGGGTCCTTCCCAGCACCAGCTAAACTCTGCTGGCTCCTGCTGGCCTGCCATGTGTTGGCTGTTGCCAGACAAGGCAGGTCCCCAGACATAGTGCCCTCCCACCACTGCAGCCTCGGTTGGTGACGGAGGAGCATGGGGACAGCCGGGGCCGCCGGCTACCTTCTCCCCTCCTAAGCGACCCTCTGTTCCTCTACCACCACCACGCAACAAAATCCACCGTAAAACCTCTGTTCTGGGCTCTGCTGCAGGAGTCCGGCTCCTCCAGGCACTCTCAGAAGTCTGGAAGGGACGGATTCAGCCCAGCTGAAGGGGACACTGCAAGTCCAGGCACAGCTGCAGGACCAGCAATTGCCCCAGGGATAAGCGATGAGGCCAGTGTCCAGGGGGCGGCAGGAGCCTGGCAGGAAGTTGAGGAACTGCCCAAGGGACTGGCGGGAACATTTCCTGGGGATGGAAGCTAGGCTAGGTGGGTCGAGGGAGGCCTTTGTCGCAAGTGAAAATTGAGGGTGGCTAAAAAACTAAAAATAGGAGTGAAGCGAGCATCACAGCAGAAAGATACATTCCTTCGTCTCTTCCTTTGATCAACAAATACAGGTGTAGGCACGACTGGATGAAGCTCTCCCTGTGCAGAGCAACAGGACAGCCTGGCGGTAGGTTTGCTGGACCACGTGGTGGCTGCAGGGCCAGAGCAGAAAACACAGACACAGTCGTAGCTAACCCTAGACTGGGTCAGTGACCATCTACCCCCCAAACCACGCCCACAGGGTTGCTGGGAACTCCAGCCAAATTCTTAAAGAAAATGAATGTCAATTCTCCCCACACACCTCTAAACCATCTAGGATGAGGAAACACTGACAAACACATTCTACAAGGACAGTATAAAGATGCTGAAAGAAAAATCTAGACCAGTAACCCCCATGAATGTAGGGGCAACAATCCTCACATGGTATTAGCAAACCAAGTTCAAGAACAGTGAAAGAAGATTATCTACTGCAAACCAAGGAGATTTATTTCTGGAATGCAAGGATGGTTCAACAGATGCAAATCAACAAAAGCAATACATCACGGCAATCACTGTCTTCCCATTCATCATCGATTTGCTCAGCGGGTACCAGTAACATCTCCATATGTCCTGTCTCATGCAAGTAGAGCTCAAGGGCACCTGCTTGCTCCAGGAACATAAAGAGCCTCAAACCATTCCATCAGGTCATGGGAATGTGGTCTATAATTGTTACTGGTATCTGGCATATCAAATATGACACGGGTAGCTTGCCAGGCTCTGCCGTGTGGGTGGCATACTCTTGCAGTCACCTCTAAATCCAGCATTTATTGATGAACTGTGCGGCCGCTAGCCGCGTGGAGCCGGGCTGTGATAGGCTGGTCTGCACGTCAATAAAGGATAAAAAAGATCATGAAAATAGGAGAAAAAGCCTGTTTCATAACTTAAAAGCCTCACGTGAATGGATATAGAATGAACAGACCTCCTACACATGCACACAGGCCACTTGACAACTCACAGGGATACATCCCACTATGGGAGAAAACTGGAAAACATCTCCTGTAAGACTAGGAACAAGATAAAACCAGCCACTCTCAGTAGAGCTATTTACATGAGATTCTGCTGTGAGTTAAGGCAAATAAATACAAGACAACCAAGCTGCACCAGAAACAAACTTGTCACCATTTACTGATATGATTTCCTACATAAAAACATTCTCCAGGGGCCTGAGAGATAGCACAGTGGGTAGGGCGTTTGCCTTGCAAGCAGCTGACCCGGGTTCGATCTCCGGCATCCCATATGGTCCCCCTGAGTACCGCCAGGAGTAATTTCTGAGCAAAGAGCCAGGAGTAACTCCTGAGCATCACCAGGTGTGACCCAAAAAAGCAATAAAATAATAAATAAATAAATAAATAAAAACATTCTCCAAAGCCAACTAAAAACATACATGATTCCTAATTTTCAGATAGTTGTAGGATACAAACCCACATGCAAAGATCAGTTGTATCAGCTGCTATCTGGAGATGAAGGACAGGAGGGAGCTTCTCAGGGCAGTCACCCTGCCCAGAGATGGCCCTAGTTCATTCCCTAGCATATAGTGCCCAAAGTGCTGCCAAATGTCTCTCCTAAACACAAAACCAGGACTAGCCCTGAGCACCACCAGGTGTGAGTCAACTCACCCTCAAAAAGGAAGGAAGGAAGGAAGGAAGGAAGGAAGGAAGGAAGGAAGGAAGGAAGGAAGGAAGGAAGGAAGGAAGGAAGGAAGGAAGGGAAGGAAGGAAGGGAAGGAAGGAAGGAAGAAGAGGAAGGAAGGAAGGGAAGGAAGGAAGGAAGGAAGGAAGAAGGAAGGAAGGAAGGAAGGAAGGAAGGAAGAAAGAAGAGAGAGAGAGAGAGAAAGAAAGAAAGAAAGAAAGAAAGAAAGAAAGAAAGAAAGAAAGAAAGAAAGAAAGAAAGAAAGAAAGAAAGAAAGAAAAAGAAAGAAAGAAAGAAAGAAAGAAAGAAAGAAAGAAAGAAAGAAAGAAAGAAAGGAAAGGAAGGAAAATCCGTTGCAAGGCAGAGAGATGGCAGGGAGGTCATGTGTTCGTTTTGTATGCAGGGACCCCAGTTTGATCCCTGAGTACAGTCAAAGGTAGACTCTGAGCATCCCTGGGTGAGACCCTCCAAGGTTTTCATTTTTTATTTTATTATATCACCATGAGATAGACCATAACAAAGCTGTTTGTGTTTGGGTTTCAGTCATACAGTGTTCCAGCACCATCCCTCCACCAGTGCCCATTTCCCACCACCAATGCCCCCAGTTTCCCTCCACCCCATCCTGCCTGCTCTACGGCAGGCACTTTCCTCGCTTCTCTTTCTCTCTTCTTTTGCACATTGTGTTTTGCAATACATACATTTAGTGGTTATCGGGCATATCCCTTTATCTATTTTCAATATTCAGTTCTAGTTGAGCATTACCATTTCCAACTATTATTGGCAGCCTGATCCCTTCTCTATCTTACCTAACCTCTGCCCCACACACACAACCCTTGACAGGCCCTCCTGGACCCTGTTTTTCCCAACCTTGGATAATAGTCTCATAATATTTTATATCCCACAGATGAATGCAGTCTTTCTATATCTATTCTTTCCTTCTAATGTAACTCAGCGTGATAATCTCCATGCCCATCCATTTGTAGGTAAATTTCATGACTTGATTTTTCCTAACAGCTACACAGTATTCCATTGTGTACCACAGTTTCTTTACCCACTCTATTCTCAGGCACTCAGGTTGTTTCCAGATTCTGCAGCACAGTCCCTACTCTGAAGATTCCAGAAAAGCTGCAGCCAAGTTCAAGGAAAACAGTCAAGAGCTCCAGAGAGATGGATTCCTGTGTACATAAAAACCACCCCAGGGGTAGTGGTGAAGATTAAATAAATAAATGCATGTAAAGCCCTTAAACATAGCTGAGCTCAGAGTAATCCCAATATAAATGTGGGTTACAGTTACTAATATCCTCTCTCTCTCTCTCTCTCTCTCTCTCCTCTTTTACTAAGTAACAAGGGAGTGAATGAACATGTGTGGGCTGGGGAGGAGTGGACAGATGGACAGATGGGAGACAGAATCATTCATTCTTATCCCCATGGTATAGGGAACAATATATTACTCTTTCCTTGTGCTTCTTTCCCAGAAACAAAAATCTCAGTCAATGCCTCCTACACTGAATTCCTGTGGAAAGAAGGGAGAATTGGAGCAACAGTAAACATCAGTAAATTATAAGTGTTGGTTTTCTAGGCACCTGCATCAAATTACTACTGTAAAGGGGGTGATTTTTTCATCAGCCATATTCCACCTCCGAGCATGAGCTCTCAGAGTCAATGCACCAGTCACGTCTCCTGCTTTCCCTTACTCCAATCCTGCTGGTCCTGTAGCTGTACCTTCAGACCTGCCTTTTTGCCCCAGTGAGCCTCCGGCTCCAGCCACCGCATGCTTCCTGCATCGGGTCTGGGCACCTCAGCTGAGGACATCTGCCGTTGCTCTCCGCCTCCATTCATCCTCTGTGTGTCCTGAGGCAAGAGGCTTCATTTGAATGGTTTGATCCTATGAGGAAATTTTACTCATATTTAACACGGAATGATTTAGATCTGTTGCCTTCAAGGCCCTTCCTGGCACTGGTTTTAATTTTGGATTTCTTTGGCCTTCCTGTCACATGTCAGATTCAGTGTGTGACACCAGAAACTTGTCTCAGCTGCTTGGCACTTGTTGCTTTCACAGAGTAGCTCTGTGTTACTTACTGTTACTCTGTGTTACTCAATGTTATTCTGTGTTACTCAGTGTTATCCTCGTTACTCAATGTTACTCCATTATGCAATGTTGCTCAGTATTACCCTGTGTTACTCAATGTTGCTCCATGTTACTCAGTGTTACCCTATGTTACTCCGTGTAACTCTGTTAATCAGTATTGCTCTGTTACTGTTTCACAGTGTTGCTCTGGATTACTCTTTAAAGGGTATTGCTCTTAACTGCCCATGCTCCCTTATTCACTGTCACTGTCACTGTCTTCCCGTTCATCATTGATTTCCTCGAGCAGGCACCAGTAACATCTCCATATGTCCTGTCTCATGCAAGTGGAGCCCAAGGGCACCTGTTTGCTCCAGGAACATAAAGAGTCTTGAACCATTCCATCAGGTCATGGGAATGAGGTCTATAATTGTTACTGGTATTTGGCATATCAAATACAACACAGGTGTTTGCCAGGCTCTGATGTGCGGGTAGCCGCTCCCTTATTCCCAGGACTCATTCCTGACACTTCAATCACCTCTTTGCTCTCCAGAGCTCGAAGCTTTGCAGGCAACCTCCTCATTATCCTTGTACACTTTGCAGAATCAGAAAGGAAAGGTGTCACTCAAGTAAAGGCTTTCCTGAGAAACCCTCTGTCGGCCGGGGTGAAACGCAGAAAGGGGAAGCGAAAAGCAGCTCCTGATGTGGGGGTGGGGGGGGGGCGTGGCTGAAATGCATCCCGGCCAATCATGGAGAAAACGCAGGACTTCCGATCACGCCCATCTCATATTCAGTTGTGTTTGAATTGCAGTGTGTGAAAATGTTCTCACTGGACTCGAATCTGATTCTGGGGCCCAGTGAGAGGGGACCGGCTAAGGCACTTTGCCGTAGTGCCCACACTCAAGTCCCCTGAGCACTGCAGGAGTGACTCTAAGCACAGAGTCAGGAGTAAGCACAGCTGGGCGTGACCCCCAAACACACACACAAATCCACTTCTGTAATCAGAGTGTCTGGGCTTTGTACCCCAAGTTTAACCATTTACCAGCTGCAGTCTCTGAAAGCCTGTTCCCAAGGTAAGTGCTTTGGTTCTCTCAAGGGTTTTCTTTGTCAATCACGATGAAGCACCGAGTCCAGCGTTTAGCACCCAGGAAGGGCTGGGGGAGGTGTGGAAATTCTGTGTCTGAGATAAAGATGGTTTCTCTCTCGCCACTTTCCTTCCTGAGTCTCTTTCACAGAGGTCAACTGGAGGTTTTGAGAGTAAACAAATCGGAGGACTTCAGGGTAATAGGTTGGGATGAGCAAACAGAGTTTTAAAAAGACGCCACGGAGGGACAGGGGTGAGAGAGACTGAGTGAGCAGCTTGAACTCTGCATATATTGACCCCCATCACGCCTTGCCTGGTGCTAAGCTCTCGGCTTCCAAAGTAGCCGGAGAGTCCCAGGCAGTGCCAAGGAGCTGATGGCTCCCGAGAAAGTCCGTGTTTCCTATATGACTGTTTTCACACGTCCACAGAGGAGACTTTATGGACAAGGGAGAGACAGGCTTAATTGCAGAACGGTCGAGTGTCTCAGCGAGCTTGTGCTGTGGAAGGCACAGCCCAGTGAAGAACACATTCACCTTCGCGGAGGTGGGATGAGGCTGACTCAGCTCAGCTCCACAAGTTTGCTCTGATCAGACTCACTGGAGGAAGAGCACAACGGCTATGGGCTGAGCACAGGAGAGAGAACGGGAACGAGCCATGCAGAGCCAACAGCAGGTGGCTTCTGTTCAGAAAGCCTCAGGGCTGGGTGTCCTAGAGTGGAGCTGATGAACAGAGTCTAACAGGAAGCACAACCCCCTCTAAGGAAAATCAGAGCCTCGGAGCCATGTAACTTACTGCCACGTTGTCAGACACAGCGCATCACGCTGAGTGACGGCAGAGGGGAGAGGGGCAGAGACCAAGGGTTGCTCCCAGATGTGGGAATCTAGAGAAACACAGTGGGCAATCCCAAGTATCTAGAGACAATGAAACCTGAGAACTGCATATAGAACTGAATTTACCAGGGAAGGGGGAGTCAGGAGAGGCCGGTGCTGCAACACTGTATTCCTGAAACCCTATTGGACGTCACTTTGTAAGTCCCAATGTTTAAGTGAAAATATTATTTTCATGGAGCACAAGCAAATGGTTCTAAATGACCCCGTTTACTGCCCTGTAATGAGAAGCAGCCAATGGAAGCAAATGAAGACTGGGGTGTGATTAAGTAACGGATGTCCCTTAATGTCCTATAATTAATGGATGAATGTCCTATAATTAATGCCCTATCAGCCAACTCTCAGGAGACTCACAGTTCAAGGTATAAGCTTGGGAACCAAATGAGCAAACAAGGTTTGGAGGCTAATATCATCTGGCTCGCGGCCAGAGGGATAATATGGTAGGTAGAGCACTTGCCTTCCACAACACCAGCCTGGGTTCAGTCCCCAGCATCCTATATGGTCCCCCACGCACAGCCAGGAGTAATTCCTGAGCATCACTGGTATGATCCAAAAACAGAAACAACAAAAAAATTATCCATTTCTTGTCCCACTTTGAATTCTCATTTCAAGAGATGTGTTGAGAAAAATAAATCCCATTGTATTACTTCATCCTTTTGTAGGATTAACAGGAATTGGTGGACACTGTTTGAGCTCAATAATTGTCCCTGAGGGGTCAACTATGAATGAACACAGCTCACAGGCTCTGATCCAACTATCCAGGAAGCCTCTCTAGCAATACAGCCATTGTCTTCAGTCTGATATTCACTCGCCACATGCAAGATTCATAACCGACCAAGTTATTTTTTTTAACTTAGACATCATTATACATGAAGAGAATAATAACACTAATTTTTCAAGGTTGGATTTTCAATTGAGATGTCTTTTAGTTTTCTGAACAAAAGAAGTAAATTGGACAAATTACTAGTTTGTGGGGGACAATGTAGGGAACCATGGTATTTTTCCTTCTTCCTTTATTTTTTTCTTGACCTGAAAAGAAAGTTAACCACCTTTTGCACCTTTAGAGATTTCTTGCCTGGGAGTAATTAATTTCAGTCTATTACAGAATTGAATAGTGCATTTTTAAAAGTATTATTCTTGCTTTTATAATGACAGCTCTACATTTATTGTTCAATATTTTCCCTCACCAGCCAGAATGCAACATATGGCTGCTGGCCAGAAAAAATGAAAAGAACCAAATTAGCAGTTGTACAATCTATTGAGGAGCAACAAAACTATGTGTTCAGCCGCAACAAAGAGAGACAGATGCGATGATGAAGCTTTATGATGAGACACCTGGTGCAAAACCATGGGGGAAGAATCTCCAAGAGCCCGAGGAAGCAAAGACTGGGGCAGGAGAGAGCGTACAGGGGGAAAGCGTTTGCCTTGCACGCGGCTGGCCCTGGGCTATCCCTTAGTCCCGTTTGCCTTGCATGTGGCTAGCCCTGGGCTATCCCTGAGTCCTGTTTGCCTTGCACACGGCTGGCCCTGGGCTATCCCTGAGCCCCGTTGCCTTGCATGCAGCTGGCCCTGGGCTATCCCTGAGCCCTGCCTGCAGTGAACCCTGAGCACAAAGCCAGGAGTAAGCCCTGAGCACTGCCAGGTGTGGCCCCCAAAAAATGAATAGATAAGGAACTAACCTGATGTTTGCTTCTTTCTAAGGGTTCATCGCACCCCAATCCATATCTGCCCCCCGAGTGCCTTCAGCTCAGGGCACTGTCTAACTGGTTCCCATTATCCATAAGGCAGCTTCTCAGAAGGAACCTGGACGCCATCCTGATGACGGTCTCTTGTCCTCTCCGCCAGTACATCAGGGCTTGTCCTTAGGATGCAAACTCCAACTCCATTGGCTCTATCAGTGATGGTGGTGCCCATGGTGATGGGGGAGGCTGATGGGTGAGTGGCTCCCAGGTCACATGATACCTCATGAGCCAAGAGACATGCTGTGGGCACTAATATCATTGTCATTAGTGCCCGCCTAGCCCTGGGAAGGGCATGTCTCTATGGCTGCAGTAACTATCTAGCCTTGGAGGAGAGTATGTGTCTATGCCTGCAGTGCCTGTCTAGCCCTGGGCAGGGCACGACTCACGGCTGCTGTACAACAGAAGCATTCAGATCCAAGCATGACTGTCCGGGTCTTCCTGACTTCAAAAATGATTAAGCCACGCCTCGTCCGGTGAGTCACAAATTAGCCACAGTACGTCTTTATCTCTTATGAGATTTGACACTGGCCTGGGAAATAGTCTTATCTCTTATGAGGCTTATCTCTTATGAGGCTCTTCATATTCCTGAATCAACCAGATGCCATTGGGCTACATTGGCACGTGATAGGGTCCAATGGAAATGTTACTGGCGCCTGCTCGAGCAAATCGATGAATAACGGATTCAAGTGATCAAGTGATGTCCTTATCTCATCACCCACAGGGTCACCCAGGTATTCTCTCAGACTTGGGAAAAGCACTGGGAAATCTCACGCCTCCACAGGGGCGACTCCGGGAGGCCACACCCATCATTTTCCAGACTGAGGAGAAACATGGGTGGGCTACACTTTGGGTCACAAGGTTGGGGGTGAAATTAGGGGTAGAGGCATCAGAGTCCCTGGTTGCCTCCGACGACTCTCAGATCTTTGACGGAGATGGCCAGGAGTCATCCAGGAAGGTTCTAGGATTTTCCATTAAGTTATGTTCACCAGGCCAGTGTCAAAGCTGTGTTCAGGGAGATCCAAGGCAACCCCGGAGCAGCTCGACACCTTGTGCTTGGGCCCAGCAAGATGCTGCCACTCTGCCTGGCACTGTGGGGACATAAGGACCAGTCGGTGAGGCTTAGGGCCATGCAGTACTGAAGCCAAACCTGGCTACCCGTGTGTGCAAGGCCTGTACTTCTGACTCTGCCTGTACTCCTGACTCTGCCTGTACCCCTGACTCTGCTGAACCCCTGACTCTGCCTGTACCCGACTCTGCCTGTACCCCTGACTCTGCCTATACCCCCCTGACTCTGCCTATACCCCTGACTCTGCCTGTACCCCCTGACTCTGCCTATACCCCTGACTCTGCCTATACCCCTGATTATGCCTGTACCCCTGACTCTGCCTGTACCCCTGACTCTGCCTGTACCCCTGACTCTGCCTATACCCCTGACTCTGCCTGTACCCCTGACTTTGCCTGTACCCCTGACTCTGCCTATACCCCTGATTATGCCTGTATCCCTGACTCTGCCTGTACCCCTGACTCTGCCTGTACCCCTGACTCTGCCTGTTCCCCTGACACTGCCTGTACCTGACTCTGCCTGTACCCATGACTCTGCCTGTACCCCTGACTCTGCCTGTACCCCTGACTCTGCCTGTTCCCCTGACACTGCCTGTACCGACTCTGCCTGTACCCCTGACTCTGTCTGTACCCCTGACTCTGCCTGTACCCCTGACTCTGTCTGTACCCCTGACTCTGCCTGTTCCCCTGACACTGCCTGTACCTGACTCTGCCTGTACCCATGACTCTGCCTGTACCCCTAACTCTGCCTGTACCCATGACTCTACCTGTACCCCTGACTCTGCCTGTACCCATGACTCTACCTGTACCCCTGACTCTGCCTATACCCCTGAATCTGCCTGTACCCCTGACTCTGTCTGTACCCCTGACTCTGCCTGTACCCCTGACTCTGCCTGTACCCTGACTCTGCCTGTTCCCCTGACACTGCCTGTACCGACTCTGCCTGTACCCCTGACTCTGTCTGTACCCCTGACTCTGCCTGTACCCCTGACTCTGTCTGTACCCCTGACTCTGCCTGTTCCCCTGACACTGCCTGTACCTGACTCTGCCTGTACCCATGACTCTGCCTGTACCCCTGACTCTGCCTGTACCCCTGATTCTGAGCTAGCCTCCAAGTCCTTTATTTCCATTTAAGATAGAAAACTGAGCAGCAAAGATTCCACTAAGTAAGAATACAAGATAGGAGAGAGGTGAAGACTGCCTATTTCCCTGAAAATAGTGGGACCCCGGAGACAGCAGGACAGGCCGGAACACATGCTCTGCTGACTTTGCTGAGCCCCAGCACTAAGCTAGGAGCATGCGAGGTGTGGCTCCTGAATAAAGAGGAAGAGGAGAGAGCAGAGGAAGTGGGGGGAGGTGAAGCATAAGAGGAGGAGGAGAGGGAAGAGAGAGGGAAGGGAGGAGGAGGGGGAAGAGGAGGAGGGGGAGGAGAAGGAGGAAAGAGGAGGGGGGAAGAGAGGGAAGTGAAAGAGGGAAAAGAAGAGGGGAGCGTTGGGTTCCTTGTGTCTACACCCTGTCTCCTCAGCAGGTGTCCATGTCCGAGCCTAGCTGCACTGGTTTGCTAAAACGCTGCTTCTCTCTCTTCCGTGTGCCCTTTGCGTGCTCTTGTGCCAGAGCTACACACTTCTGTATAGATACGGGAAGACAGTTAAGGCTAATTGGTTACTCCTAGGCTTGCACCATATTTAACTAAATACCTCAATTGCCTATAGATTGATTTTAATGCCTCACACCCCAAAATAGAAGGGTCCCAAGGTGGGACTGGATGGAACTAGGAAAAGAGACCACCCTGGCTTCTACGGGACAACTATGGCTCTGAGTACAAGACCCTTACAGCAGGCTTTGTTCTGTCCCAAGGCTAAAAGAGCAAGGTCACAGAATGAGTTCAGCATTTATCTAAAGAAAAATCCATGGATGGATAGGACCCTGAGGGGCTGGAATAACCAATATGCAGTGCGGACTCCATGGTGCCATCTCCCCAAGAAAGGTCACCTTATTCCCTTCCCGGGTGTCTATAAAGGTCTGTCTCCCTTACTCTTTGTATACAAAAATGATTAGTAATATCAATTTAAATAATTGTTTATTTGCCCAAGATGAGCAAAACAACATTCAGAGATTCCACACTAGCCCCAGGGAGCTGGGACAGAGCCCCTGTGTTTTTGCGCCATAGGAGAGGAAGCCTTTTACATTTTGTCCCCCTGCTTTTGTAAAGTCCTGCCCCCTACCTTGGAAAATGATAAAAGGTATGGAAGTTCTTTGAGGGTTCACTCCTCTGAGTCAGTCAGTCAGTCTGGTGAACTCTGCTCTGCACTGCTCAGCTTGGCTGCGGCCTCTCTTTCTCTCTCTCTCTCTCTCTCTCTCTCTCTCTCTCTCTCACTGTCCTCTTTCTCCTTCTCTCTCTTTTCTCTCACACTCTCTCCACAAAAATCTACAGAAACCAGAAACACAACCAAGAGGGACAAAGAATGTCCCAACCTTGTTATCACATATTATATCCCCAAGAAAAGTTTCTTTTTAAACTTGATTGAATTCATAGATTGTGGCCCTTTTCTGGTACTGCCCCCAAAGAATACCTCTGTGAGTGAAAGGCTGGCACAGAAGTGAAAACACAGGTTTCTAAAAAGGAAGAAATTCAACCATTATTTCTCTCATGAGCTGCCATAATACTCTAGAATGGTGCGGCTCTGACCTCATACCAACATGCCAACATTATTCCAGAAAATGTCAGTCTATGGTCCTCTGGGATAACACACGTGATGTATAAAATACAATTCTGGGAAGGGAAGCTCAATGGGCAGAATGTGTGCCTGGGCTGAGGACCGTGGTCTGATCCCTGCCTCCCCTTCCTCCTGAGTGCCACAAAGAATAGCCCTGGTGGCCCCCACTGCTGGAGTGCCAAAACCAAAGAAGGAAAGTCAGAAAGATGCCTTTACTGCCTTGGGGCGCAGGCTTGTGACGCCCCCTTGGGCTGGTTCTCCTTGTCTATACGTCCAGCAGTGTGGCAACTCCCTGAGTCCCACCCACACCGCTCACGCTAAGGGTCCGCCAGTGAGCTATAAGGAGTCACAGGCTCCACCACCATGCTGGTACACTTCCTGAATAGTATGGAATGTTCTAGCACTCTTAAAGCGGCAGCCATCAAAGAAGAGAATGCATGTAGGAAGGAGAGCTCAGGGGACATGCCCCTGGACCCCCAGAGGCGTGCATGAGAAATGCATGAGAAATGGCTTTTGTTGTTGTCTGAGGGCTTGAGGGAAGCTGATACAGAAGCTTCTGGGCTCAAAGTCCCATATTTAAGCCCCAGGTGTCTTGTTAACTGAGAAAGGTCATTATTCTGGTGTCTGAGTGGTCTTGTCTCAGGGCAGGATTAGTCAAGCCTTGCAAAGTTGGATATAAAAAGAACATAACACTCCCCTGATAGCTGAAAGGTCACTGGTGAAGTCAGTCTCACCTTCCTGTCACTACAAGCTCCAACTGGCTTTTTGCTTCTGTGGGGAAGTCAGGGCTGTAAAGACAGGAAGAATCTCAATCTCCTCGCCACCAGCACCACCTGGGGCACTGAGTCTCCAGCACTCACTGCCTTGGAGGCCCTGAGCACATCTTCTCTGGGAAGCCTAAGGAAATCTTCTCTTCCTACGTGTCAGAGTGTTCGGAGGGCGGACACACTGTCGGATGCACTGAGCGCTTCCTAGGGAGGAGGCCGTAGGGGTGACGTCTGGCGGGAGATGCTGTGCCAGCTGTCTTTGACTTGGTTTGCCGGGAGACGATTGCTGCTGTGTGTAGTGGGGCTGTCAGGGAGCCCTCCCTGAACTGATGGAAAGCCATCAGACATGCGCTGGCCTCTGGTGACCCCAGAAATACAGCGGGATGACCAAGCACTGAACGTCCGCGTCCCCAAAGCCTACCTTCCTTGGGCTGGCAGGTACACGTATTTTCCTGCTGAATCCTGCAGAACCACAGCAATGACAGGGACAGAGGCAGAAGCAAGGAGCCAGCCCTGCCCGGACCCACCCTGGACAAGAACCCTGTGAAGACAGCAGGCTTTCCAAACTTGCTGGAGTCTTTAACCCACCGACTCAGCACATACCACTGGTGGTTCATACTTAAACACAGTTTCACTCTCTCGAATGTCAGCACCAGCATCAATGAATTAATGGCATCAGTAAGAATCAAATTAACAGTTCCCCAGATGTACTAATTCACTGCAGAAGTGGGAGCTAGCGCCAATAGCTGCTCTTTTGATACAACTTACCACTGGCACCAGGGGAGCTCAATTAATCCGGGCTCCCGGTTTGTGTGCTGGTCTGGGTCACAGGGAATTGTGGGCTTCAGTGCCTCCACACCAGAAACATTTTCTCACACACAAGATGTGTCCCAGTGGGCTCAGCAGGCTGGCCCTGCCCACAGCAGCCTCGGTAACGGACAGTATGGTGACTACATCCTGTTCCTCAACCTTTCACCTCGCTTGGTCTCATCAACGTGACCACAAGGACGTGGTCCTTGTGGCAAGGATAACAAAACAAAAATAAACAAATGGGATTACATCAACTTAAAAGTAGCTTCCGCACTTGTATCACTTGTCTTCCCGTGGTTCATCGATTTGCTTGAGTGGGCACCAGTAACACCCCCATACATCCTGTTGCAAGCAAGTGTACCCCAGAGGCAACTGCTTGCTCCAGCAACAGGAAAAGTCTCAAACTAATCTTTCAAGTTATGAGAATAAGGTCGATAATTGTTACTGTTTTTTTTGGCATATCAAATAAAACATGGGTAGCTTGCCAGCCTCTGCCATGTAGGTAGCTTCCGCACAGCAAAAGAAAATCAAGCTCTAACAAAATCTCCCCCCCCCCCACACACACTAAATGGGAGAAAATATTTGCAAGAAACACTTCTGATAAAGCCTGATCCCCATAAAGCACTCACTAAACCAACCAACAAATCATCCAATAAATCGACAAATAAATGGAGTAAGGGGATGAAGAGACACTTTCCCAAAGACCCATGAGTGGCCAACAGGTATATGACAAAGTGCTCATTGTCACTTATGGTTAGAGAAACACAAATCAAAACAGTGAAACAGAATCTCATGTCAGAATAGCACGTAACAATAAGTTGGATATAGCCAGTGTCGGTGGGGTTGTGAAGAGAAAGGAGCCCTAACCACTGTTGGTGGGGATGTCATTGGCTCAACCTCTATGGAAAGAAATCTGGAGATTTCTTTAAAAAAATATAAGAATAGAACTCCCCATATGTACCAGCAACACCACTCCTCAGGATCTAATCTGAAAACACAAAAACATTGATTTGAAAGGATTAATACATACCTGTGTTCATTACCTCACTTAGTGCAGTAGCCAGGATATGGAAAGGTGATAAATGAACCAAGAAGTTATACCATATGTACATGAAAGAATACTATGCAGCTCTGAGTAAGGACAAAATCATGCCATTTGCATCAGCGTGTCTGGAGCTAAAGAGTATCCTGCTGAGTGGCGTCCGTCAGAAGGAAAGACACAGAATAATCTCTCTCATGTGGACGGAAAGATGCTCAGTGAGGCAGCAACATGTCCAAAGGCAAACCAACGGTAGAACTGACCCACACAATTGACTGGGGAGCTTGGGAGGGTCTTGGGTCCTTGGAGGAGGGATGCGGTTGATGGGTGTGGTGTTGATGGAATTATGTGCCTGGAAAAAGGCACTATTAATAGCATTGTAGACAGTTGAATTCAATTTTTAATAAAATAATTTTTAACTAAACAAAAGACAATTCTAAGTAGATGCAATTTCACTGACCATCGCATCTGTCCTGGGAATTGGGATTTGCAAGGAAGCTGAGCGGGCGCCAGTAACATTTCCACTGGACCCTATCACGTGCCAATGTAGCCCAATGGCATCTGGTTGATTCAGGAATATGAAGAGCCTCAAACCGCCTTCAGGGTCTTGACAAGGAAGTCTGACCATCTTGTAGGTGGGCGGCCACGTGATCTTTTGACATCCCGTGGGATCCAGTCGGTAATGGCTCTAGTCCAGCGGTTGTCTCCAAATCGCATTACATGTCCAGCCCATCTGATTTTCGATGCCTTGGCAAACGAGACAACATCCCTGATTCTGGAATAGCGACGGAGGTCAGAACTCCGATTCCTTCTCTCACTTGAGTGAGGCGTGATATTCCAAGCATAGCTCTTTCGATTCCTCTCTGGGAGACCCGAATAGCATTCTCATCCTGCTTTCGTAGGGCCCAGGTCTCTGAGGCGTATGTTAATGCAGGGAGAACGGTGGAGTCAAAGAGATGTGCCCAGACCAGGAGGTTCATTGTCCTTTTAGCTATTTCCTCAATGCCTTTGAAGGCATTCCATGCCGCTCTCTTCCTCCTGCGCAGCTCAGGTTTTAGGTCGTTCATCATGTTGATTTCTTGACCTAGGTATGCATGACTGCTGCAATCAGAGATGTTTGTTCCATTGAGAGTGAATGGGGCCTCTGGAACTAGTTCATTCTTCATAAAAATGGTTTTCTTTAGATTCAGCTGTAGACCTATCTTTCCACATTCTCGGTCGAAGTCAGCGAGCATTTGTGCCGCTTGGCTCATGTTTGGTGTTATTAGAACGATGTCATCAGCGAAGCGGAGGTGGTGTAGTTGCCGACCATCTATCTTCACTCCCATTCCTTCCCATTCTAATTGTCTCATGATGTTCTCAAGGGTGGCACTGAAGAGTTTTGGTGAAATGGTATCACCCTGTCGAACCCCTCTTTTCACATCAATGATCACTTCTTTGTAGAATGGTGAGATCCTGGTGGTGAATCCGTAATACAGCTCACGAAGGATCTTGATGTATTGGGTTTGAACACCCTGTTTGGTTAGGGCTTCGATGACTGCATCAGTCTCCACAGAATCAAAGGCTTTCTGTAAATCAATGAATGTGAGACAGAGCGGCATCTTGTACTCCCTACAAACCTCAATGAGCTTGGTTACTGTGTGGATATGGTCGATTGTGCTGAATCCTTTCCGGAAGCCTGCTTGCTCGCATGGTTGTCCTTCATCTAGTGTTCTGCTAATCCTGTTCAGGATGACTCGTGTAAACAGCTTGTAGATGACAGACAACAGGCAGATGGGGCGATAGTTGCCCGATGTCGTGAATGTCTCCCTTCTTGAACAGTAGAACTGTCCTTCTGGTTTTCCACTGGGAGGGCACCTTGCATTCGGAGGGGTAGCGTGTGAAGAGCCGAGCTAGTGTATTGATGAGTACTGACGGCAGATTCTTCAGGTGTTCGGGTCTTACTTTGTCTGGGCCTGGTGCTGTTCCCTTCTTTACCGATGAGATGGCATGTCGGATTTCAGAAGGGAGAACGTTGGGAATCACATATCCATCCTGTGGAATTTGGTATGTGGGCAGGTGGATGTGGCTATCGAAGAGATTTGAGTAGAAGTCCTGGATAATCTTCTCCATTGCCTTTCTGGAAGATGTGATAGATCCATCAGGGTGTGGGAGGGCAGTCATCTTGGTCTTATAGTTGGCGAAGGAACAGGCGGGCGGTGCGAATGCTTTTCCCTGCTTCTGCTGCATCTTGCAGTATTTCTGCTCTTCTGTCTTTGAGGTCTTCTTTTTATCGCTTCTCTGCACCGTTTGGCAAGCTTGGACGTTAGCATTTGGTCTCCTGAGGCTCGCGCCTCGCCACGTTGGCGAATGAGCTCAAGAGTTTCTGAAGACAAGCGTCCTTTTGTGTCTTTCTCTTTCTCAGCATTCTTCGCACAATCATGGAGGTGCTGAACCAGTTGGTTGTATTCTTCATCGATGTCGTCAATGATGGTATCTTCCCATGTTGCTGCAATGGTGCCAAAGAGTTCCCAGTTGGTGATTGTTCTGGGAGTTCTCTTCTTAAACTTTGCAGCCTTTCTCCCCATTGCGGGAAGTAGAGTTTTGCATGAAGGAGACGGTGGTCCAAATCCTTTTTTGGAATTTGGGGACGACAGCTACATCGGTCAGACAAAACCGTCGATTGAAGATGATGTGGTCAATTTCATTGTGGAACTGTCCGCCAGGAGATTCCCATGTCCAATGTTTCGCTTCAGCCTTCTGGAACTGTGAGTTCCCATGAATGGTCTTGGTGGACATGATGAACTCAGATAGTCTCTCACCCTGTTCGTTCCATTCTAGGCCATGGGTCCCGATGTGGAGTTCTTCAGCCGATCTTCTTGGTCCTATCTTGCCATTAAAATCACCGACTAGGATCTTGTAGAAGGTGTGATCTTTTTTATAGAACTCCTCCAATTCCATGTAGAATTTCTCAATTTCATCTCCTTTGTATGTGGATGTTGGTGCGTAGACAATGAAGATAGAAATTGCTGGCACTGGGCCACATCTCTTCAAGTGTAATCGTCCTTGAAATACTCTCCTCTGACGGGCGGGTCTCTGCAGGGTGGGTCCTTGTAGGCTGGGTTTCTGACAGGCCGGGCTGGAGACTGGCGCCCACTCGAGCAAATCGATGAATAACGGGATTCAAGTGATCAAGTGATCAAGTGAAGGAAGCTGAAGGGACACCTCTGGGCGACAGCACCCACACAGGTGCAGCTGCATGTGAGCCTTCTCTACGTCCTAATCCATAAAGGGCACCCATGCGCTCTTACCACCCCAGCTCATATGCGACAGAGTCGTGCAACTGTACACGACATGTATGATGATACAAAAATTGAAATCTCCAAAGAGGGAAGCTGTGGGTGAATTAGCATCTATTTAAGGTCATACGTTTATTGAATATATCATACAATGATATATCAGCATAACCCAAATTACAGCAGAGTCCAGAGCAGAGTCCGTAAGAAAACCAGGGTGCTTTGGCCCACAGAAACCCTCAAATGCCTGTGGAAGCTGACCTGGCCAGGCTGGCAAATGTGCTGCCCCTTCCGGTGCCTGTGGCTGGTGCTGCCCTGCTGTCTCCTGTCCACTGAGGCCAAGCAGAAGCACAGAAGTGAGATGGCAGCACCAAAGGTAACCCGAGTCACGACTGCTGACAAGCCGGAGCGAGCCCTGTGAGGGAGGCGACTGTCCGGTGTCCTCACAGCGTCCCCTCCCGGGCAGCCCAGGGCTCCCTCCACTACGCACCGCCGTGCAGAGCCACGACCACTTCCTCATGAGCTAGATCCCAGGAGGGCATGGCCCAGGGATGGGCAGCCCTGCAGCTTCTCAGCGCCCAGAATCACACAGACACACACACACACACACACACACACACACACACACACAGACACACATATACACACACATACATACTCACCCATATTCACTCACACACAGACACACTCATATACACAGACACACACCCACACACACTCACACATACACACTCACACCAAGATCAGCCCCAAAGAAGTGAGTTAAGAGACAGTGAGATTGCCATTCCCGTGCATCGGGCTGGCCTCCTCAAGTGGCAGGTGAAACTAAGTCCAAGTGTCATCTCAAATTAATTGAATTCGCTCGAGAGGTGCTTCATGAGAGCCGCCAATCAGGACACTCAATGTCCCCAAACTCCCAAGAACCCTTGAGGCTTTCCTGCAGAGCTTGCAAGCACCGAACCAGCCACCCTTAGGGGTGTTGCTGCATGGGGCAGGGACCCCAAAGAAGGAAAATCATAGGTTTGGGGGGTTTTCTAGGTGCAGGGAGTGCAGAGCTGCTGGGCGCACCAGTGAGCCGCACAGCCCTGGGGGGTCCCACTGGCGCCCCCCAGACACCCACCCCTTCATCTAACCACGCTTCCTGTGGCCAGCTGCCACTCTGTGCCCAGCACCTCCACAGAAGCCTGGACAGTGGCTGATTTTGCTCCACTGATCCTGTAGATTGTCTTACTGAGGACTCAGGGGGGTCGCCAACCATAGCCGGGGCCACCCAGCGGAAGGTCTTATATGAATATCTCGGAGTCGAGGACACGGAGTGGAGGGCACAGGAGAAAGAGACTGTCGTGAGCATCTCAGATAAAGCCCGCCCTGGGGGAGGGAGGGGTCTCCGGCAGTGAGGAGCGTGGCAGGGGTGCAGGTCCAGAGATGAGCCCGCCCTGGATGGAATGTGAGTATGTGCAGAGGCTTTGGGCCCGGGGGCTCACAGGGGCTAAGAGCAGTGTTTATCACAGGGGCAGGAGTTGGGGAGTTCCCGTAGGCCTTGGCCAAGGGTTCTTCCAGGGGCACCCGGGATTTCCGGAGAACTGGAAAGGATCCGATGGCCAAGCACTACCCAAGCTCTCATTGTCCATGGAGGCAGGTGGCCACGACAGGTCTGTGCCCTGGCAAGGTTCTCCCCTGCTATAGGTACTACACTATGTGGGCATGTGCCAAAGCTCTGAGAGCTGCCCCTGCCCAGAGCCCCAGCAGGACCTGGGGAGGAGCCTCCACCTGCCCTGTCTCCGCTCTTCTCCCCAGCAAACCCTGCACCTGCTGTCTGTTTCCTGAGAGCGGAGTTGGGTCACTGCACTAGCGGTCGGCATGGTGCAAAGAACCTCGGGAATAAAAGGGTGTTGGGGCAAGGGGCCCCCTGTAACAGCAGCCACCCCACAGATGGTGGGAGTAACAGGAATCACCCTGCATGGCTAAAAGGCACGACAGAGCATCTTTCTTAATTTGCTCAATCAAATTTAATTAAGCTCTGCGTTCACCCGACGGGCTCGGCATATGTTCCAGCTTAGTCACTTGGAGAAGCTGTGCCCGGATCACTGCCAAGTCTGGAAAGCATGGGGGGCTCTGACCCACTGCCCGCCTAGTGCCTGAGTGACCCGAGACAAGGAGCTAGGGGTGAGGGGGAGAGCGGGGCTGACGGGGTGGGGGGAGAGTGACGGGAAGGGTGGGCGCTGCTGGAGATGCAGTGAGAGCTGGGGCTGGTGGACGGGAGTGAGTGAGGGGGCCGGGGGTGAGGCGAGCGGGGACCGCGACCCTGAGGCTGAGGCCAGTGGCGAGGATGGAGGTCACTGAGGGGAGAGAAGGACAATCACAAGGACCCAGGGCCACTGTTCACATCCGAGGCCTCTGCAGACTCAGACGGACCCATGGTGAGTGGCCTCTGGGAACACCGAGACGGACCCACGGTGAGTGGCCTCTGGGAACACCGAGACGGACCCTCTGTGAGTGGCTTCTGGGAATACCGAGACGGACCCGCGGTGAGTGGCCTCCAGGAACACCGAGACGGACCCTCTGCATCAGGCTTGAAGCTGTGGCCTCTTCCCTCACCTGCCGCCTCCTCTCTCAGCGGCTCCCAGTCTGCACATGCTACTGGACTAGGCGCGTCCTGGCACTGGGGGCCTCTGTCCTCCCATCCTGAAGACCGTCTCCTCTCAGCCAAGGGGCCCTGCCATCCTTCTCCATGCACAAATCTCCCACATTTGGACCACATCCGGGTTCACACCCCCACATTCAGAACCCCATCTGGGTTCACACACTCCACATTCAGGACCCCCATCCGGGTTCACAACCCCCACATTCAGGACCCCCCATCTGGGTTCACACCCCACATTCAGGACCCCCATCTGTGTTCACACCCCCACATTCAGGACCCCCACCGGGTTCACCCCCCCCACATTCAGGACCCCCCATCTGGGTTCACACCCCCCCACATTCAGGACCCCCATCTGTGTTCACACCTCCACATTCAGGGACCCCCACCGGGTTCACACCTCCACATTCAGGACCCCCATCTGGGTTCACACCCCCCCACATTCAGGACCCCCATCCGGTTCCACACCCCCCCACATTCAGAACCCCCCCATCTGGGTTCACACCCCCCCACATTCAGGACCCCCATCTGGGTTCACACCCCCCCCACATTCAGGACCCCCCCATCCGGTTCACACCCCCCCACATTCAGAACCCCCCCATCTGGGTTCACACCCCCACATTCAGGACCCCCCATCCGGTTCACCCCCCACATTCAGGACCCCCCATCTTTGTTCACACCCCCACATTCAGGACCCCCCATCCGGGTTCACACCCCCACATTCAGGACCCCCATCCGGGTTCACCCCCCCCCACATTCAGGACCCCCCATCTGGTTCACACCCCCCACATTCAGAACCCCCCATCTGGGTTCACACCCCCCCCACATTCAGGACCCCCCATCCGGTTCACACCCCCCCACATTCAGGACCCCCATCCGAGTTCACACCCCCCACATTCAGGACCCCCCCATCTGTGTTCACACCCCCCACATTCAGGACCCCCCATCTGGTTCACACCCCCCACATTCAGGACCCTGTCCGTGTTCACACCCCCACTTTCCAGGACCCCTCTCCATTACGAGCCCTCTCGTGGTGTCCTGCCCCAGGCGGCCCACCGGCACGTGCACCCCCCCAGACCCTCTCTCTCCTCTCCTGGAGTCAGCGCACAGCAGGAGCCTCTGGGAGTGCACATCCCCCACCTGTCAGCTCCATCCCAGAGCTCTCCACAACCCTGTGTGTCCCTAAGCCCAGGGACGATGGGAGTCTCCTTGGAGCACATTTTAGCTCCCCAGAGCGTGGCCCAAGAGCGAGGGGTCCCCAACCCCAAGGCTCTGGGTTACCGCTGGTTCTCGCACGAGCAACTAAAAGAGTCAGGCTGTGCCCACGTTGGTCTTTACTCTTCAATATCGCCTGAGTCCCCACTGCGCCCCCCCAAGATAAAACAACATTCCTGTTTCTCTCACACACTCTGTCCCCTCATCCTTCCCTCCAGGGGATCCCCTTCCTGGGTCCAAGCCATGAGAAGCATCTTCTGCCTTAATGAAGGGCACACAGGCACAGCAGGAGGAGGAGCACGAGGACCAGGAATGCCCTGGACCCGGGAGCCACATCCGGGCAATTAACAGACAAGACCCTGGCCCCAGTTTGCTCAGCAGCCAGAAGAGATTTCCCGGAGCCAGTCGAGGGCATTGTCCATGATTTCCAGACGATGCAGTCATCAACTAATCACTCACGCTTTCCCTGCCCCGGGGGCCAGAGACCTCCAGGGCACCAGCCAGAGCTGGTGCAGCACAAGCAACACCATTACCAGGAACTCGGGTCGGTGCTGATCCCATTTCATAGCTCTTCTGGGCTCACCTGGGCCTGGGGATGTTTCTTTCCCTCCAGGGAATGAAATGGTAATTTCCATCTGTGGAGCTCGCTGGGAGGAGGCTACACTGTACCAGCCGCCCCAAACCCCATGTGGGCATCTCAGATAAAGGGGATGTGTAGGGCGTGAGGGGGAGGCGGGTGGGGGCACCTGACTCTGGAACTGTGCTCGGAGGGTGAGAGAAGGGCAGTGGTAGGCCGAGAGCCTCTGGGAGGACGGCGGAGTCGCCTTGACTTGCAGAAAACGTTAGTGCATCACGAGGTCTGCCCCGTGCCTGGGTGCATCAGGCAGCCCTGCCCGTTGAAAGAGTGTTAAAAGCACCCCCACGCCCATGGCCCCCAGCACCAACACTGGCCGTGCTCTAAGGCACCCCGGCGGGTTCTGCTGCTCCTCCCTGCCCCGAGCTGGGCGCTCCTCCAGGAGCTGGCGTTCCACCTCCCACTCCAATCTCAGCTTCTTGGACCAGTCACTGCCCAGGACACATTTTTCTCTCCTGTCCCAAGGAAACTGCCAGACTCCCCTCCACCCATCTCTCTCTATGGCTTTGGCTCCCTGAGCAGCCATGAAACCAGACATTCGAGGTGAGGTTTCAACTCTGAGAGAAGGAACTGCCGTTTGCCTTCACTGCACACAGGATACAGCCAACCCCCTGAAATGGCTCCTTGCCAACGTCCCAGGTGCCATCTGTCCCCCTCCAGCGCACTGGACCAGTCCTCTGATGGTCTGACCACAGCAACATGCGCTCTGTGTTTCCTCCCTGTCTGCACGAGCAATAAAGCAGAGTGCTTAGCTGAGGGCTGGCATATGGCAGTGGGCACAGGCCAAGGGTAGCTGGCTGAGGGGTGGGCAGAATTAGACTTGGCATGTGCCCTTGATACAGGCTGATGTGGGAGACCACAAGACTGGCCTGTGCCTTTCCTGTAACAAGGTTTCCAGAGGCCCTGCCCAGTGAGTGGACACTACCAGCGGCCCAACAAATGTGACTGCAGCCCCCTGGCAGGGCTCCTGTGATGAGCAGCGGAAACTGATGTCCCTGCCCCAGCCTCTCAACTGCTGCGGGTATGAGTGAATGTGGAACTCTGCTGAGATGTAGCAGGGTGGGGAGTGGAAAAACAGGTTTTTGTTTGGATTTTCTTAAAGAGTTTGGTGAGGTGAGCACCCGACTCTTGTAAACATGTCAGACTCACTGAAGTGCTCCCTGGCTGTTCTGAGAAATTGAATCTGAAGGCTTGTCGCAAATTGTCTCAAACAGATCCTGGTACGTGAGATGAGGAGAGTGGTAGGGTTGACGTGGAGAGAACCAGTGAGGAAAGCAGATCTACGGGATGGGTTTTGCGTTCACGGGCAGTCACCCCAACACTGGTAAGGTGCTGCAGAAGCAGAAATTGGGACGCAGGGGAGCATGGGGGACAGGAGCCTCCAGTAGGTGCCAAAAGGGTGCTCAAACTACCCGCTTTGGCCCCTTCACACACTGCCTCTTCCTCTGGCTTCCAACCACTACTGATGTGGGGACTTAAAAATCAGAGGCAGGGCCAGAGCAATAGTCCAGCGGGTAGGGCGTTTTCCCTGCATGCAGCCAACCCGGGTTCGATCCCTGGCATCCCATATGGTCCCCCACGCAGTGCCAGGAGTGATTCCTGAGCAGAGAGCCAGGAGTAACCCTGAGCATCGATGGGTGTGACCCAAAAATCAAAAAAAAATAAATCAGAGGCAAAGATGCACCCATATTTCTTGGCTTTGCTGTGTTTGTATGGAGGGAGGGACCCCCCCAAAGTGGAACTGCAGGTCCTAAGGAAGCTCAGTGCTCACCTTAAGTCCCCAGAGAGGCAGAGCCGGTGACATTCCCACCAACAGTGACTGCGGGTTCCTTTTGCGTCGCACCCCAACAACGCTGATGGCGTCCAGCCTTTCAGACACAAGCCATTCTTGGGATGAGAGTTCATTGCGAGAATCTGCATTTTCCTCACCATTAGGTGATGGTCACTTTTTCATATGCCCACTGGCACCTGCCCATCCTTCTAAGTTCAATACCTTTAACACCCAGTAGTAAGTGAAGGTACTGATACAGCCCTGGCAGGAGGGAGACCCGCACTGTGTCTCAGTAAAAGCGTATCAAGTAGTGGTTGTTAGGGTGCCATCACAGCTTAAACCATGCAGGCAGCTGGCTTGTGTTTTATACACTGTGATTTCTTAATCATTTGCCTCCTTCAAGGAATGAGGCTCCCAACTGTTGCCATCTTTATGAATGAAAATAATGTGTTCTCTCTCCCACAAGGAGAGTTAGGATCATATAGAACCTATATAAAAAGTTTGAAACTCATTTCACTGATTTTTTTCATTCCTGTAGCATTAGAGACAGGAACTTCCAGGGTGATAATAAACTAAATATTTAGTGCGGTTATTACTGGTTTTGGCATATCGAACATGCATCGGACAGCTTGCCAGGCTCTGCCATGTGGGCAGTATACTCTCTGTAGCTTGCCGGGCTCTCTGAGAGGGGTGAGTGGAATATTCATGGTAATTTGGAGATAAATCGAAATTTGGAGATAAATCCTACAAAAGCAAGATGAGAACGCTATTCGGGTCTCCCAACGAGGAATCGAAAGAGCTATGCTTGGAATATCATGCCTCACTCAAGTGAGAGAAGGATTCTGGAGTTCCGACCTCCATCGACAATCCAGTCAGGGACGCTGTTTCGTTTGCCAAGACATCGAAAATCAGATGGGCTGGACGTGTAATGCGATTTTGAGAAGACCGCTGGACTAGAGCCGTTACCGACTGGATCCCACGGGACGTCAAAAGATCACATGGCCGCCCACCTACAAGATGGTCAGACTTCTTCGTCAAGACCCTGACAAATGGTTTGAGGCTCTTCGTATTCCTGGAGCAAGCAGATGCCACTGGGCTACATTGGCACGTGATAGGGTCAAATGGAAAAATTACTGGTGCCCGCTTGAGCAAATCGATGAATAACGGATGTCAAGTGATCAAGTGATTTAGTGCAGGCTTGGGGGTGGGTGGGAAACTAGAGTTTTTGGTGGTGATAAGGGCACACTGGTGGTAGGACTGGTATTGGAGTACTGAATACTTGAAACAACTGTATTGTGAACAACTTTGTAAATTCTGGTGTTTAAAGTTAAAAATAAATAAATATTTAGTGTGGTGTCTTTTCACCACAAAGATGATGGGGGAGGGAGGGAGAAAATCTGATTCCACATTCTTTTCTCAAGACTTGGTGAGGGTGACCTTAGACAAGTCAATCACGGGCAACATGTAAAGCCAATAACAGAAACTACAAAAGGATACAATGAGTGAAAAATGCGATGAAAACCTTTATGAGTGAGTTTGTTCTTTGAATCTAATTTTAAGAGGATAAGAAAAATTGTAACTCTTTTTAATCTGAATTTTAAGCCCTCTAAGGTAATAAATTGGTATTGTTAAATATAGGATGCAAATTATTTTAAATTCCATTTAGGTTTCAAGGAACCTGAAATCACAGAGAGCTATGGAGGAATAAATCTTAGGATCAGAAAAATATTGTGATTAGTAGAGATAAAATAGACACTTTCCTTTCATGTTTTCTACTTGCAGAGTGGGAGAGGTAAAAAGCATTTCTATCATGAATAACATTCTGGAATAACTGGGCATCTAAGGTCTTTCTAGAGATGAGAAGATGCAAGCCCCAGAGAAGTTTCTTTTCCCAGAGTTAATTGGTGGGTGGGGAGCCACAGAGAAACTCAGAGACATTTTCTTTCCTACATAGAAAACAAAACCAGCAGGAAGACGCCAGCTTGATGCAAACTGCCAGATGAAGCAACGACAGAGACCATCAAACCAGGCAGTTCGCACTAATGTTCCCAGTTCTGCAAATCATGCTGTAGATGATGGGACAAAACATGGCTCGCTTGCCATTTTGAAAGCCATTAAGGTGAAATCACAAAGACAAAATTGACAGAAAATGCACCAACAGTGACTTCCATAAAAGATTCCCAAGTGGTGCCTGTGTGTGCCCCAGGCCAACTCTGAAGTCTGAACTGCTCCTCCTGCCTGTCCAAAACAAACCAGCCAATCAGAAAATCCTCCTCACACGAAGGTCCTCATGGAAAATGAAATGAAAATGAGTTGGTCAAGATAAAGAAAATAAAATTGACTGGATGGATGACGGATGGAGAATGGAATGGAATGGAATGGAATGAAATGGAATGGAATGGAATGGAATGGAATGGAATGGAATGGAATGGAATGGAATGGAATGGAATGGAATGGAATGGAATGGAATGGAATGGAATGGAATGGAATGGAATGGAATGGAATGGAATGGAATGGAAGGAAGGTTGGTTGGAAGGAAGGGGGTGGGTGGGTGGATGGATGGATGGATGGATGGATGGATGGATGGATGGGTGGGTGGATGGATGGATGGATGGATGGATGGATGGATGGATGGATGGATGATCGATGGATGATCTATGGATGGATGGATGGATGGATGGAAGGATAGATGGATAGATGGATGCTGGGTGTGGCAACTGAGGCAGGTAAGTGGGGTCCGCTGGGCCATGTGCTCACTGTCTGAACTCTATGCTCAGGGCATCCTCACCTGCTCAGCTGAGCCGCCACTGCTCCGACTTCCTGCATCTCCATGGAAACATCCCAGACCAAAGTCCCACATGCATCATTCCTGACCTTCTGTAGCCCCTAGCATCCCTCAGCCACATACCAGCCTGGGGGCTTATGGACCCCAAACCTGACAAGAAGCCCCTACCCACATCTCCTCCACTGCCCTCCCTCCCACAGGGGCTGTGCAGATTCTTTTCCCTTACCTGGAATGTTATATCACTTCCTCTCACTGGCTCTAGCTCTCCCCCTGCTCTGCTCTCGGTCCTCAGGTCATGGTCCCTCCCCTTCTCAGCCCCTGGATGATGCAACAAGGTGGTCAGGGCGGCCCCTGAACCTTGTCTTCAAACCCAACAATGTACAACACTGTGTGTCCATGGGGCCCCATGACCAGGCACGACTACACAGCCTGGCACAGAGCAGTGGTGGGGTGGGCAGGAGGAGCAGCGGAAGGCCCCACAGAGCCACGGGAATGAGTTGGTCCCCGGCTCACACGTTAGGGCTCTTCCCTCCGCTACAGCAGCTGCATTCACCAGTGCTCCTCTGTGGGGACCCAGCACTGGGGGACCCTGACAGCAGCATGTGACCTGGCAGAGAGGTCACTGTGGGGGGACCCTGACAGTCATGCTGCAGGTGACCTGCCAGAGAGGTCACTCTGTGGAATATGCCGGATGGGGGCAGGACCCGCTGGGCAGCCCGGGTCCCTCTCTGGGGCTGTGCCCACTGCTTCTCTCCCCGCCCACCTACTCAGAGTCACAAGCCATGTCTGGTCTCTCGACATGGGCACACCAGGCCGGGCTCATCCCCTGTAGCCCAGGGCAGCCAGCAGTGCAAAGGGACGCCTGCGGCACAGCAGCTAACGGGTGTGGGGCAGCCAGCGGGGAGTGGGTGCCTCTGTCCCTCCTGCCCCTCCTGCTCTGCTCAGAGACGGGCAACTGCAGCTTCTCCAAGCGGTGAAGTGCGCTGTGGCGCGAAGGCCTGGCTGCCCTCAGCACCGCGGTCCCTGGCCCTGGGCCTGCTTCCAGCAGCCAGAGGTGCCCCCAAAGTCTCCACTCTCCAGAACCCACCTGGGATGGTGATTTCACTCCTGAAGCTGGCTGGTCTAGAGAAGCCAGCGCTGCTGCGACGCCGCCTGGATATGGCCGTGACAGCGTCTGCGGGCTGTGGCACCAATGCGCCAATGAAATCAGCCGCGCTGGGTCCAGGGCTCACCTTCCTCCAGTGGGGGTGGGGGCTGCATCCCCCCCCGGCCTGAGGGGGAAGCTGGTGCCCCCAAGCATTGTGCGTCCACACCCAGTGAGCCCAAGTCTCCAAGTCTTGGCCTGGCCACACATTGAAGGTTTGTCAGTGCCATAGCCTGTGGCCAGCTCCTTCATGCCAGCGTCTCTGGCACCAACACAACCGCCCTACGGAAAGGTGCTGGGGGCAGCGGCGGGTGCAAGCAGGTGCCTCCAGCAGACCGTGGGTGGGGCCAGACTTCCACCAACACCACCTCAGCCCTCCCAGCCACGTCAGCAGAGCAAGCACCTGGGGCAGCGGGTGTCCATTCTGTCAACTGAGGGCGGACGTGTTCAGTCCCGTTTGTCTGTGCTGGGACTGGAACCCCAGATTGTGCCTGTCCTCAGCCCACAACTCCTGTGGCAGGAGGCAGGGCCGCCAGCAGCAAGACGCAAGCTGGAAACGTGGCAGAAAGAATGTGAGTTTCCACTGACTCCAGCTAGGCCGCACATTCCAGCATCCTTCTAGGCCTCCATGTATGCATCCGGAACTGACACGATGCTGCCATTCTCTTGTTCCTCTAGCCCAATGGGACAAAAGGGCTGAGTGGCGGGACATGCCCACAGGAGGAAGGATGGCTACTGGCGTGGCCTGAGGGGGAGGACGGTTTCTGGCATGGTCTGAGGGGGAGGACCGTTTCTGGCATGACCTGAGTGGGAGGACGGTTTCTGGCGTGGCCTGAGTGGGGAGGATGGTTTCTGCGTGGCCTGAGGGGGAGGATGGTTTCTGGCGTGGCCTGAGGTGGGAGGGGCGGTTTCTGGCGTGGCCTAGAGGGGGAGGACGTTTTCTGGCGTGGTCTGAGGGGGGGAGGACGGTTTCTGGCGTGGCCTGAGCTGCTGCTGTTTTTATCACTGCTCAGTGTTGCCAGCTCCATTCTGAGTCTTTCCACCCTTGCCTCATCTCTCTAGCTCATCCTGAGCTTTCATTCAAGATCCTGATCAATAGCTGATGCAGCTGGCCTGTTCCTCTGCTGCTCTCTATCTGCCAAGACAGAGGAGGACAGTACTAGGGTATGGGGTACTCTAGGGTGGCATGGATGGGGCATATAGGGACGGGGCGACCACAGAGGTGACTTGTCATTTGAACTCCTAAGAAAGGGTCTTGCTCATTTTTAAAGACTCAAATGAGCTTCCTGAGTCAGTGAAACAGCGAGTAAGGGCGCCGTGTTCCCACACTCCCCAGTAATCAGTAAAGTAGTGTGTAGGGTGTCAAAAATCAAACATGGAAGACACCCCAAAAACTTCAGTCCAACAGAGTCAGCCTAGAGGGGAGCCTGACCCACGCCTGGTATAGCTGAACTGTGGCCCCACAAAGTCATCGGTCCCAATGCCCAGACCCTCCCAAAGGAATCGTATTCACAGTTTAAACTGTACCATTTAATGTGGCCAGTAGGTGACTGTAAGACAACTGGAAGGCTCAGAGAGGAAAGTGGGGAACACTTGCCCAAAGGGGAGCCAGTATGAGGAGACCCTGGGGAAGGCCCCCTGCCAGAGCCCTCCTCAAGGATTTCAAAAGTGACCAGGCCTGCCCCAGGGCTCGGGCTGCAGCTACAGCACGCTCGGCCCCGTGGCTCCCCTTCCCTTCTTGCAGGGGCGACCGTTGAGCTGAGTCGGGCACATGTGTGGTGGGGTTGCACCAGATAAAACACACTGTAGGTTATGGCGCTCACATTCATGGTTGTGGGAACGTTCCTGCTGTCTATTCCCAGGCTACTGCACTTTTCCCCTCAGTCCTAACAAGCTGAAATGTAGAGAACCAGAAACTAACGTTTGAAATTCACAGTCTCCAGAGTCCCTCTGGATGAACCAAGAGGCAGTTGGCACAAGCATTCCTGGATGACCTCATCTTCCCATTGGCAATAAATCATTTTATATTAAGATGGAACCACGATAATCATTTTAAACAGTCATGTGGACTGTGATTACAAAATATCTCATTGGAAAGAACATTATTAGCTTACAAGATTTTCAGAGATTCAAGATGGAAAATATTACAGGTAAAATCAGCTATGATTGGGGCTTTGTTGCTTCTACACACAGAGGCAAATTCCTATTTTAACACCTTAATGAGAAAATAATGCAGATTCTAGTTAAGTATAAAGGGGCGGCACTAGATCCAGTCAACCCAGACCTGTCTCATGCCTTTGCTGGTACAGTGCTGGGATCACAGGAGAGTCTCTACATCCCTTGGGCTTCTCAGCGACTATTCAACTCTTGAGTACACACATTCTCAACACACACTCCTTTCTACACCTGGGTACCAGCCAGGGATTGCAAACAATTATATAATACAATACTCTACCCACTTGCTATTTCCATGGTTTCTGGAAAGCAGAATTCCGTCTCGCCCATCCACAGTCCTATTTAGCTCATTTTAAAGGCGAGTTTCCGTAACTCAGGATTGCTGCTAAAATGGAAAGTCTGGGATGAGAATGAGTCAAGGAGGGAGCAACGCGGCCTCTGTGTGAGCTTCCTGTGAGGGCGACAGCAACGCCTCAAATAGTAAATGTCTCCTGATATTACTAGGATATTACGCACTCCTGTATTCCTGAAGCAACCAGATGCCATTGGGCTACACTGGCACGTGACAGGGTCAAATGGAAATATTACTGGTGAGCAAATCGATGAATAATGGGATGTCAAGTGATCAAGTGATTACGTACTCAACAAGCAGTTACAGGAGCCCTTCTGGGCACGGATGCTGTCCAAGGTTCTGAAGATACTGCCAGGATGACAGCAGGATTTTACCTGCCTGGACTTTCATATCCAACAGATGTGAGGAAAATAAGGCATCACTAGATCAGAGGCCTTGTGAAAACACGTACCTAAAGTTTCTTCCCCTGGAGAAGGCACCCCTCATTCATGGTATTCACATAAGAACAAATGTCCATTAGACTCTTTTCTAACAAAAGAAAAGGTATCTCTGAGCAGAGCACCTTTATCCACTGCCTAAGCTATGGGTCTATGGGACAGAATTCCAGACTGCAGCAGTAAAGATGGCATTTATCCATGGATATCCAAACTATCCCTGATCACTTTCTCAGTTTACCCAGGTTTCCCTGCTGCTGTGCACATCACATGTGTTTCTCCACAAGCAGAAACTGTGGAGCCTAGAAAAACATGTCCATGATCCAATCAGTCTCTCCCCCACTGCAACACCTCTCCATGGTGAATCTTATTGACTTCATCATAGCTAACTCCCACAGGGTGTTATCATTCCTCAGCCGCCCAATCCCAGCTACATTCAAAGAAGACGTTCTCTATTCTTACCTCATCCTCATGACATTGCATTCTTGGGGTCTACTTTCATCTCCTCAGTCTGATTCCCAGGAATCTTCATGAAATATTGACTCCTCCAGTCAAATATTTCTACATTTTCTCCTGATATTACTAGGGTGTTACTGAGTTTCCATTGGCTCCCACTCCCACCTCCATACCAAGAGTGGGTGAGTGGAAGTCTCCATCTTGTAATGGAGAACAATGTCCTCGACTGTCTTCTTGGCATTTCTCCCACATTCCACAAGGCCCTCAAAATTGACACATAACTAAACCCTTGACTCAGACCATAAGTCACTGTTAAATAAAGTCACTGTCTCCACTAATGGCATTACCAATTGTTGCCATCTAGAAACTTCAATACAATACAGCCTTCCTACTCAGACACCCCAATGGATAGCAAGAACTTCTCATTCTACTTCCTAAATATCTTCAATATCTACTCAAAGTCACAAATCTACTATACTTAAAAGTCCAAGTTAACATTTTCTTTTTTTCCTGCATAAAAAAGTGTATATTTTACCTTTTTCTGGTACATTCCTCATAATGCAGGCCAAAAAAATCTTTGAAAGTGTTTTTCCAAGTCACTACCAGTATAGCACCGTCTCCTTGTAAATGACCCACAGGAAGAAATTTTCCCATTGTGGCACCTCATAAAAGGCCTTCCTGGGCAAATGCCCCATGAGAAAGAATTTTCCTGTGAACAAGCTAGCAAAAGGACTCAAAGGTACACTCTGTGCCACCCCTGAAGCTCGCAACACTTGACTCCTCTCCGCAGGCCAGACCAGTGGTGACCACGGCAGCACATTAGCAGCTGCCAGTTAATCTCTGCCCCCATATCCCATAAGACCCACAGCTTGGCCTCTTATACTGAACTTTCACCAGGGCAGCCTGGCTACCCAACCTTATTAGGCCAATAGTCTCCTAGCCTCTGCTTCAATCAGCATCCCCCAAACCCACAAAAGCAGCAGTGAGCAAAAAGAATGAGATCATCTTAATCAGAGAGGTGAAGTGTCCACACCCACCAGACGCACCAATGCAGCATCCACGAGCGGCAGTGTAAATGGAGCAGCTCATTAGACTGCAATGAGTGAAGGTGGTGGGTGGGCTGAGGGACACTGGTGAAGGGCTGGCTGGGTCCACAGGCCTGGCCTCCTCCCCCCTGAGCCAGTGAGTGCATCTGAATGTGTCTTTCTCCTGGCAATGGCAAAAAAGTGTGCCGGAAAGTCCAAATGGATTCTCTGCATGCTCCACATCCAACAATCAGACTGAGCCCAACGGGAAGAGAAGGTCCACCTTCTCCCTGCAAATGAAAGGGCAGCAGAGGAAAGGGAGGCTAATGCTGGCTGCCCCCTCGCCACGATCCCAAAACACACCCTGAATGCACTCCTCGCTCCACACACCGGACTGGACACATAAATAAAACTCACCCCGATTCCCAACCCCAGCAGCTCTCTTTAGCTTAGACACTCACTCTACCTCTGGTCTGGCCTCGTCTTACTGAAGCTCGTCAGCTCTTGGAGTTCATGATCAGTTTGCTAATGAAGGTTTGAAAATGTGGCCTCTTTTTTGAAGGTCCTCCTAGAACTCTCTCCTAAGTTTAGCTGCTGTCTCTAAGCAGGAGGGAATTTATTATACAGGCTGGTGAATATGAGGAATCTGGATACTTAGGGCTTAGTCCTGGCTCTGTGCTCAAGGATCACTCCTGGCAGTGCTTTCGGGGCCCTTTGGAGTGCCAGAGACCAAACCCAGATGGGCCAGGTCCCTGCCCACTGTGCTACTGTTCTGGCCCCTGGTGCTCTCGTCGGTTGCTGCCCACACCCTCGTCCCAGGGTGCTTCCTAGCCTCAGCCTCAACATCAACACTGAGAATCCCAGAGCAGACACAGACCACACGCAAACCTACAGGACAGGAGAGGGCGCAGGCCCGGGCGAGGGGCACACCTGGGGACATTTGAGCTCCATGGAACCAGCTTAAACTCCTCCAAATATACAGCAAGGGCAGGAGGTGACCGCAGGTGAGGACGGCCAAGGAGGGACATAGCCAGCCCCCGGCAGGGATAGAGGTAGACAGCAAGGGAGGCTCTCAGTAACTGGCCGCAAAGCTTTGGTGTCCAGACGCTTCTGTGGGGGAGGAAGAAAATCATATGTGTGTGAATGTATCAGCATGACCATGCCACATGCGTGAACATGTATGCAGACACACACACACACACACACATCTCCCATGTGTTCACTTCTGTTTCTCTCACCCCTTATCAAAGGCTCAAGCTGCCGCCTCCAGCGTGCCAGGGAATGATGGCGAGAACTTTGTCTCTGAATTCCTGTTGCTCCTTTTAAAGAGCTTTTATCTGCTCCACACACAATAATGATTATCTGACAATTGCTATTGTGTTCCAGAAAGCACACCGAGACTTTAGAGGGGAAAAAAAAAGCTTATCTGCTTCTCTGGGAGCAAAGTCACACACCTGAACAATGATAAAAACATCAGGAGGCCACAGGGAAAGTTGCAAAGAAGAACAAAGGCCGTTCTTCAGCTGAGAGCAGATGGGAAGAAGCAAGATAAAGAGACTTTCCTGAGAGGGAGTCTCAAAGCGACCTTGTGACATGACTCTATCCTGATACCACATGATGTCACTGAGAGCATCAAGGTGACCTTGTGACATGACTCTATCCTACTGATACCAAAGTGACGTCACTCACAACTCCAGTTTGGTTTCATGAAACAAAGAGTAAGATTACAAGCCAGTGGTACAAGTTCAGATCGTTCAAGAAAATAAATGCCCATAGGATCAGGTCACTCCTGCTATTCTGATGATGATGATGATGATGATGATGATGATGATGATGATGATGATGATGATGATGATAATGATGGTGATGGTGATGGTGATGATGATGAAGTCAGACCAACTTCAAGCATTTTCCCCCTTTACGAAAACCTGATATATTTTTAAAAGTGTACACACACTCACACGCAGATACACATGTACACACATGCACACATGCCTGCACTCACCAGCAGTGAATTCTATTACTATCACAGTACAGAGCTTTGTGTACTCTGAGCATCGCCAGGAGTAATTCCTAAGTGCAGAGCCAGGGGTAATCCCTGACCATAGTTGGATATGGCCCCAAAACCAAAAAATTAATTAACTAATTAATTAAATCCAAATTTATAAAGAATTCAACACCAAAAATACAATCTGATTTCAGTATGGGCAGAGGGTCTGACAAACATTCTTCCAAAACAGATATGCAGATGTCCTCCAGTGCATGAAAGAAGGCTCTGGACCACTAGGCACAGAAAATGCAAACCAAAAGCAAAGTGGCCATCATTTCAGCCTTGTTGAAAGGGTCAGGACCAAGTTAAAACAAGAAATCCCAAGGATTGGAGAGGACGAGATAAGAATGTCCCGGAGCTCGGTGGGAATCAGTGCTTTCAAGACAGGAAAAGGAAGCAAGCGTCCTCACATTTTTAAGACAGATATTTTATGCAATCCAGAAGTTCTGCTTCTGGATTTTTATTTCAAAAACACCAGTTTGAAGAGACACGAGCAACGCCACGTCAGCACAGCTAATTTACAGTCACCAAGACACAGAAACAACCCAAGTGAGCACTAACGACAGAAGTAACGTATATACAAATGGAATCTTACTCAGCATAAAAAATAATGGGAGAGAATAGAAGCCTGGGTTAAGAAAATGTGGCATATAAACCTGGATCAAGGCAATGTGGTATATAGACCTGAGTTAAGGTAATGTAGTATATAGACCTGAGTTAAGGCAATGTGGTATATATATATATATATATATATATATATATATATATATATATACCACAGTTATGGCAGTGAGGTAAATATACCTGAGTTAAGGCAATGTGAGCCTTGTTAAAAATGAGTGCCCTGGGCAGAAAGATAAGTCAGTAGGTAGGGTGCTTGCCTGCACGTGACTGACAGACTTTGATCCTCAACACCTCACATGGTCCCCTGACCTCCTTCAGGGGATCCTGAAGCATGAGCCATGAGCCATCCCTGACCACAGCCAGGTGTGGCCCGTCGCACCCTCCACAAGTTAATGTCCCTACAGAAATCTTGATACACAAAATGCCAAGGATACACTAATTTTCTAAGCTGTCAAGGCCTTCGTTCCATAATTAGGCTCTTATAGTTTCTTAAGGGAATAAAAATTCACACTAGTAATGGATCTCTCTTAAGTGAATTAACATGTGAATTAAAATGCTTGGATCAAAATAAATACCTTAAACCTGACAATTTGAACAATACACCTAGAGTTTGTTCCGAACAGTCAAAGTTTGAGGTCTACAGCACCATTTCTTCCAGGTCAGTCCATCGGAGATGGTGAGACTGGACAGGGTGCTGCTCAGGTGGCCACCCCAGCTCTGTCCCTGACCCTGTGACCATGCTCCCTAGGAATCAGCCCTGAGCACAGATGAGTAAAGCCCAAAACCAATAAAAACAAATGTTGATTTATTTTGTAATTACTGTTTCTACCCATTTCATCAAATTAATCTCTTAGAATTGGAAGCCTTTTAAGTTCATATGGTGGACGCATGTTTTCTGGATTCTTGGAGCCAGATGTATACACACACACACACACACCACACAAAAATGTCCTTGATGTACCTGACATTGTGCTAAGTTCTAAGAATTAAATAGTTAACACAATCTTATTTCCTAAAACATACAGTAGTATGCCACCGCACGGCAGAGCCTGGCAAGCTACCCGTGTCGTATTTGATATGCCAAAAACCAGTAACAATTATAGACCTCATTCCATGACCTGATGGAATGGTTTGAGGCTCTTTATGTTCCTGGAGCAAACAGATGCCCTTGGGCTACCCTAGCATGAGACAGAACATATGGAGATGTTACTGGTGCCTGCTAGAGGAAATCAATGATGAATGGGAAGACAGTGATACAATGATACAATAAAATAAAGTTACTCCATGAAGATCCTTTCACTTCAATCAAAGTGCAACCAACCTCCTTGATAAATTTTCCCTTAGGTAGTGCCTATTAGCTCTGTCCACTCCTCAGAGGCCATGGAACCATCACCACCCACCAGGAACCAGGGCTTCTCAAGGCTCCTGGGCGTAGGAAGGAGGGTAGGAAAAGACCATTTTCCTGTTTTTCCAATCTTTGCGAATAAACCTCACATGGCCAGAAAGATGGTATATAGACCTGAGTTAAGGTATATAGACCTTAACTCAGACCCCAATTTCCCACCTCTCCCGGTGCGGGTCCAGCTGGACTCACCGCACATTCCTTGCATCCAGAACATTCTTGGCCCCCGCTGCCATACGCATCTCCTGCAAGACAGAGAGTGAGTCACTGGGTGGCTGACAAGGAGGCAAGTCCCCAGCGCACAGAGCCATCACGTGGGCAGCAGGCCACGCCCCTTAGGATCCACTGCAGGTCCACAACCCCCCAGGACCTCCTGCAGGCCCACGGCCCCCTCAGGCCCAGGTCACCCCTCCCTGGTCTCCTCTTTGGCAAACACCTGCTCACCTGCTTTCAAAGCAACACAAGGTTAACTCCCATACTGGGGTGTGTCCGTCTGAATGAGAGGTGGCTAGAAACAGGGGCTCATCTCTGGATTTAGGAGGAAGCATCAAAGCACTTGGGGTGGGGGTTAAGCGGCCCCTCTAGAGCTCCCGTTTAGCACCAGTGATGGGGTCTACCCCTTCCCCTCTGCTCTGTGAGTGCTCAGGCATCGGACCCGACCCCACACTGAGTGCAGGAACCCACTTCTCATGGGATCGGGGTAAGCAGTCCCCTCTCTGCGTCTCTCTGGGGAGCTGTCCCTGCCTGCAGAGCCCGGAACGGCAGTGAGTGAAACCGTAGGAAAGGGGAAGGTGGGAAACCCAGGAAACAGGTGAGGGGTGGGGGAGGCGCAGGGGACACACAGACACACGTGCGTCCTCTGGCTCACCTCACTCAGCACGAGACTCTCCACATTCACTCAAAAGCAACTTTCATGACTCCATGTTTCCTAAGAGCTGCATAGTGGCCCATTGTGTAGACGTATCAATGCTTCTTTATCAGATTGTTCCCAGATTCTGAGTGCTGGGTGCTGTGGACAGTGTGCAGTGAGATCCTTGGGGGAAACTCAAGCTTCCGGATCCCCATTCTACACGCTTCCTGCCCCCAGCTCACATGCCCACCACATCATTTACAGAGGGCTACGCACCAGAAAATGATTCCCAGTCTGCAGTTCTGACAATGCGCCTCACTGCATGGCCAGTCCTGGAGTATTGGCTAAGCAGGAGCTGGGTAGTAAAGCAAAGTACACAGGGCCCACAACCTGCTAACATGTCAGTGCATAACCCAGAAATAGCACAGGGGTAAGCACCTTACCTTACACATGGCCAACCCACTTGGGTCCCTGTTACCTTACACACAGCCAACCCCACTTGGGTCCCTGTTACCTTACATGCAGCCAACCCCACTTGGGTCCCTGACACCTTACACACAGCCAACCCCACTTGGGTCCCTGACTGAGCCAACCCCACTTGGGTCCCTGAAACCTTACACTCGGCCAACCCCACTTGGGTCCCTGAAACCTTACACACAGCCAACCCCACTTGGGTCCCTGTTACCTTACACACGGCCAACCCCACTTGGGTCCCTGTTACCTTACACGCAGCCAACCCACTTGGGTCCCTGTTACCTTCCACGCAGCCAACCCCACTTGGGTCCCTGTCACGCTACACACAGCCAACCCCACTTGGGTCCCTGTTACCTTACACGCAGCCAACCCCACTTGGGTCCCTGTTACCTTACACTCGGCCAGCCCCACTTGGGTCCCTGTTACCTTACACACGGCCAACCCCACTTGGGTCCGTTACCTTACATGCAGCCAACCCCACTTGGGTCCCTGTTAACTTACACATGGCCAACCCTACTTGGGTCCCTGTTAACTTACACACAGCCAACCCCACTTGGGTCCCTGTTACCTTACATACAGCCAACCCCACTTGAGTTCCTGTTACCTTACACGAAGCCAACCCCACTTGGGTCCCTGTTACCTTACACATGGCCAACCCCACTTGGGTCCCTGTTACCTTACACGCAGCCAACCCCCACTTGGGTCCCTGTCACGTTACACATAGCCAACCCCACTTGGGTCCCTGTTACCTTACACGCAGCCAACCCCACTTGGGTCCCTGTTACCTTACATGCAGCCAACCCAACTTGGGTCCCTGTTACCTTACACGCAGCCAACCCAACTTGGGTCCCTGTTACCTTACACGCAGCCAACCCCACTTGGGTCCCTGTTACCTTACGCATGGCCAACCCCACTTGGGTCCCTGTTACCTTACATACAGCCAACCCCACTTGAGTCCCTGTTACCTTACACGTGGCCAACCCCACTTGGATCCCTGAAACCTTACACAGAGCCAACCCCACTTGGGTCCCTGTCACCTTACGCACGGCCAACCACACTTGGGTCCCTGTTACCTTACACGTGGCCAACCCCACTGGGTTCCTGTTACCTACGCCAACCCCACTTGGGTCTGTACTTACAGCAGCCTTGCGTCCAGACCCCCACTGGTCTGTCCGGCCAACCCCACTTGGGTCCCTGTTACCTTACATGCAGCCAACCCCACTTGGGTCCCTGTTACCTTACATGCAGCCAACCCCACTTGGGTCCCTGTTACCTTACATGCAGCCAACCCCACTTGGGTCCCTGTTACCTTACATGCAGCCAACCCCACTTGGGTCCCTGTTACCTTACATGCAGCCAACCCCACTTGAGTCCTGTTACCTTACATGCAGCCAACCCCACTTGGGTCCCTGCCACCATGTATCAACCGCAGATGGTTTTCCTGAGCACAGAGCCAGGAGGAAGGCAGGTGTGGCCCTAATCACCCTCCTCACAGAAAAACCTTTAATGTACGGCCAGGAATTAGGACGCTTTCCTGCCATACACCAGCCCTGGCTCCGTCCCTGGCATTGCATGTCTCCACTCTCTCCAAAGTTTCACCAAGTATAACCCTGGTGGTCTTAGGTACCAAAGAGCCTGGCATTGAACCACCTGCCCAGGCGGCCGAATAGCACCAGGAGTGGCCCCCAGCCCCACTGAGCTCCTGAGGAAGGTCCTACAAGGCACAAAAACGTCGATGCAAACACACATTCCCTGATCTCAGAGGACGGTCACAACGCTAATAAATGAGCGAAAGATGCAGTGAACAGCTCTTCTGCTTCTCAACCATCCCTTCCACATCCGCAGGCACTCGGTGATAAACATGTACGCACAGTGCCCAGCTCCTCCGGGGGAACTGATTGCTTCCAGGTGGGGAGGCATGAAGGGTCTTTTTCATTTTTCTTTGCCTGTGTGTTCTTTCTAAAATGAGTGACTGTTGCTTTTGTAATAAAAACAAATAATAAAAGACATTTGCTTCTGAAACGCATATCAGGCAGTTTCCATCCTGAGCGCATCTGGACGCAGAGAGCTCAGAATGGAAACACTTACCTCTGTTCTCTTTCTCAGCTCTCTGTGGCTCCGTAAAACCCAGATGTTCTGGCTATAATTAGATGTTGCCACATGCGGCGTCAAAGTCACCAGTTTTGGAAGAACTGCAAAACGGGCGGTTCTCCCCACAAAAGAAGGTGAACAGTGCAGGCCATGTGGACCTTCCAGGGTCCGGGTGTCAGTCACACCCGTGTCCCCACTGCAAAACGTGGGCTCCTCCAAGAACACAGTGGCTGCTGGAACTGACCGCCAAGCAGGCAGAAGCCAGGACTCCGAGCAACTGTGAGGATGAAGGTCACACCCAGGTCACATGCAGCCACAGACCACCTGACCACATCGGCCTCTCAGGACACTGGCAGCACCCCAGAGGATGCAAAGAGCTGCCGGAAGGAAGAGCAGGGGGTCCCGCCATTCCCAGCCTCCCCCTCAGTGCTGGAGGGGCCACACTTAGAGGAAACATGAGACAGACGCCTCTCCAGAACGTTCTTTCCCGTTCTCTCTAACTGAGGAATGGGACAGCCACGTGTAACTATGAACGCATACAAAGTACGTAAAATAAAAAACCTGTGGAAATCCATTTGGGCAGAAAGGCCTGAAGCAGAGAGGGAGGAGAGAGGAGGGAGGAGGAGGAGCAAAGAGGAGGGAGGAAGAGACAAGAAGAGGAAGAGAACGAGGAAAAGGAGGCAGAGGGAGAGGAGGAGAAGGAGGAGAGAGGAGGAAGAGGAATAGGAGAAGAGAGGAGGAAGAGGAGTAGAAAAAGGAGAAGAGAGAGGAGGAAGAGGAGTAGAAGGAAAAGGAGGAGGAAGAGGAGTAGGAGGAGAAGAGAGAGGAGGAAGAGGAGTAGGAGGAGGAGAGAGAGGAGGAAGAGGAGTAGAAGGAAAGAGAGAGGAAGAAGAGGATTAGGAGGAGGAGGAGAGAGGAGGAAGAGGAGTAGGGGAGAAGAAAGAGGAGGAAGAGTAGGAGGAGAAAAGAGAGGAGGAAAAGGAGTAGGAGGAGAAGAGAGAGGAGGAAGAGGAATAGGAGGAGAAGAAAGAGGAGCAAGAGGAGTAGGAGGAGGAGAGAGAGGAGAAAGAGGAGGAGGAGGAGAGAGAGGAGGAAGAGGAGGAGGGGGGACCTGCTTGTCCTCTGAAAGTTTTTCTGCCACTCTAAGCAAAGTCAGTGTGAAGGGGCCTTTCCTCGCCTTAGCACGGCCCTTCCTCCCTTGTCCTGGCCAACAGACATGTTCAGATCCAGAGAGGGTGTGGAAGGCCGGGCCATGGGTCCACGCTGAGTGCGATCATCCTCCCATCTGCAATGGCCAACAGTGGAGGGAAATGTGGGATGCTGGTTAGAGGCCAGCGAAGGCCAATTCTGCAGGAGGAAAACGGGAAGGTGAACCCCACGGGTGCCCTAAATGACTGCAGTGACAGTTTCCCAACTCAAATGTCTTCAAAGAAAGACATGAACCCATCAAACACTTTCTATGTACTATATGTCAGAACAAGGTTCGGAATTATTTATAAGGACACAAGACATCAGCTACAAACAAGATAAAACTCGTAACGGCTGGCAGCTGGTGGGAAAGCAGCTGAGATGCACAAAGGGCGTCCCAGTATACCCGGGGTGGAGGTAGGAGACGCGCTTCCTCACAGCTGCTCAGGGAAGTGGGCAGAGAAACAGGGTGCATTAAATTAACGCACTCAGATTTCATGGACATCTTTAGATCCCAAAGACAGCCAGGTTCACAGGTCACAGAAACACCTGGGAGTGGGAAACAGTAAGAGACCAAGGGGGTCACCGGTCAGGTAACTTGCTCTTTGTCCCCTTACCTGTGCCAGGTGGATGGCAGGAAAGTAGCAGTCCTCAAGCCATGCGGCCTGAGAACCAAGGGAAGCCAAAGGGAGATGGTGTGCTTGGAGCCCTGGCGACCGGCAACAAAGCATGAGGGACAGGCCAGGGGGAGAGTGGAGACCTGAGACAGTCAGTAAGAGACCAGCATGGACCAAGGACAGCAGACAGGGAAAGCAGTTTGAGGCCCGAGCATAGAGCATCTGGCACCCAAACTACCTTTGTAGCGCTGTTACATGAGGGGCCAGAGAGATAGCTCAGTGGGTAGAGCATTTGCCTTGCACACAACCAACCTGGCTTCATTCCCCAGCACCTCGTCCAGTCATGCAAGCCCACCAGGAGAGATCCCTGAGTGTGAAGCCAGAAGTAGGCCCTGAGGACCGCCAGGTTGGGGCAGGAAAGGAGGGGCAGATTATTAAATTAGTAACCATGATTTCACAAGCATCTGAAACATCTTATGGCTCACCCAAGGACTCACAGAGTCAAGAGTTAGCTACCACAGTTTTGCACTGACAAAACCATTCCAGCAGTGAAGCAGATGAGGAGACAGAGAACGTGGATGGATGAATATAACTCTCCTCTACACTACACGTTTTCAGCAGAGAACGGCTCATAGCAGATAAACCCAACAGTGCTGGAAGTCCCAGAATAACTCTGGCTATGATCCAGCCAAGTGGTGCAGGACCAAGTGTCTGTGCCAGGGGCCACTTCTTAGAAGTGCCTGCAAATGACTGCAGCCATAGTCAAAATGCACGGGTCAGCAGTGCTGAGGACCTAGAACCAGAGACTCGAGTATGCCGTGTATGTGTCTACCACTTGAGATCTTTTTTTGCTGTTTTTTGTTTGGTTGGGTTTTTTTTGAGCCACACCCAGCATGATTGATGGCTCCTCTTGGTGCTATACAAAGAAATTACTCCATTACTGCTTAAAACCAGGGATCTAACCTGGGTCGGTCACACACACGGCCAGCTCCTAACTTCTGTACCATCTCTCCAATCCTGAGCTAGTTTTATTTTTAAGATCAATATAGATTATGGATAGAAAAATCTTAGGTGCAAAATATATTTAGATGCAAATTAATTATAACAGAAAACTGGACTTAACTAAATAAAACATCAGTGAATGTGAAAACATAACAATAAAATTATTTGAGAAACTAGAGCTCAAATGTTTCCAAACTTGATTACAACTATAAACCTACAGGTCCAAGAAAGTTTATAAAGTGCTGCACAAAAATAAATTCAAGTCACATCATAGTCAAATTGCCCAAAACACTGAAAAGAGAATCTTAAAAGAAAAAAAAAAAAGCAGAGTTCAAGAAATAGGCTTGTTAAGTATAGATGAACAAAGATAAGGAGGAGATGAGAGCATATTTCTTGTTGAAAACAATACAAGCAAGAAGACAATAAAACATCTTTAGAGCAGGAAAATAAAAAAAACTGTAAGCAGAACTGTACACCAAGTGGAAATATAATTCAAAAAAGAAAGTGAAATAAAGACATGTTCAGATACAGAGAAGCAGACGTGATTCATCCCCGGCAGACAGGCACTTTAAGAAATGTTAAAGAAAGTCCTTCAGGCAGAAGAAAAATACCATCAATTGGAAACATAAATCTACACAAAGAATGATCACTAGGAAGACTATATGGACCACTCTGGAAGGTTTTCTTTTATCACTGAAACATCTTTAGAGAGTAATCATTTAGTGGAGGAGGGTTTTCAACATGTAAAAATAAAATAGATGACGATGTTAGTTCAAAGTTCAGAAAGAACAAATGAAAGTATATTACCACAAGGTTCTCCTATACTGCAGGTTGACTAATAACTATGATAAGTTAAAGCTATACAGTAAAAACTCTACCAAAAACCCAACATACTAAACAGGGTGGGAAGATAACATAGGGTTAAGGCACTTGCCTTGCATGCAGCTGACCCCAGGTCAACGGCAGCACAGTATGTTGCCCCCGTGCCACTAGCAGTAATCCCCCACACGCAGGCCAGGAGTAAGACCTGAGCACAGACAGGTGTGCCCCCAAACCAAAATAATTAATAAAATAAAACACATACCAACACAATGGGCTGTTGTATAACACGCAAATAAAGACTATAAAGTGGAATCAGGTTTAACTACTCCAGAGAAGGCAAAAAAGGACAAAGACGGGATGATAAGAAAACAAATAGCATGGCTGTACTTTAAAACATGTCCTTATAACACTAAGTATAAACGGACTAGACATATCAATTAAAAGACAGAGATTGTCAGATTGGATAAAAATGTAAGAAACAATCATTTGTTACTGACAAGAAATGCTTTAAATACAATGACACAAATGGGGTTAAAATTAATATACTGTAAAAGTTCTCACCTGCCCTTGCACTCATGGCGCTAGTTGCAATGCCCAACAGTATCTACGGATTTGGACAACGATATTGACATGGGAGTCAGTTCTAAAGCCAAGAGCCATGTGACCATCACACGGGCAGTATTGGAAGAAATTGGGAATAGAGTCGCAACCAAAGGCACACGAGTTGTTAAGGAAGCTCAGATCAAAAAGCCCCTGCTCAAACCCTCCAAAGCAGCACATGGCAGGACACAAGTGAAGCCCACAGCCTCCATGAGACCAGTCCAGAGGGAAAGCTGGCTCCCAAGATGTCCTATATGTATGAATATATATTCATATACATCTACCTGCAGCCCCTGTGTGAAACTGAAGCCCAGCTACCCTGTTTCAGCTTTGATTCCTCTGAAAACAGAGAATGTACATACATATATACCAATGGAATTTTATCCCGGCATCTCAGCTGAAGAACTCCATATGGGAACCATGGCCTAGAATGGAACGAACAGGGTGAGAGACTATCTGAGTTCATCATGTCCACCAAGACCATTCATGGGAACTCACAGTTCCAGAAGGCTGAAGCGAAACGTTGGACATGGGAATCTCCCTGGTGGACAGTTCCACAATGAAATTGACCACATCATCTTCAATTGATGGTTTTGCCTGACCGATGTTGCTGTCGTCCCCAAAATTCCAAACAGGATCAGACCACCGCCTCCTTCATACAAAAATTCTACTTCACACAACGGGAGAAAAGGCTGCAAAGTTTAAAAGAGAACTCCCAGAATGACCACCAACTAGGAACTCTTTAGCACCATTGCAGCAACATGGGAAGATACCAGCACTGACAACATCGATGAAGAATACAACCGACTGGTTCAGCACCTCCATGATTGTGCGAAGAATGCTGAGAAAGAGAAAGACACAAAACGGCGCCTGTCTTCAGAAACTCTCTGAGCTCATTTGCCAACGTGGCAAGGCGCAAGCCTCAGGCGACCAAATGCTAATGCCCAAGCTTGCAAAGCAGTACAGAGAAGCGATAAAAGAAGACCTCAAAGAGAGAAGAGCAGAAATACTGGAAGATGCAGCAGAAGCCGGGAAAAAGCATTCACACCACCCGTCCTTCGCCAACTATAAGACCAAGATGACTGCCCTCCGACGCCCTGATGGATCTATCACATCATCCAGAAAGGCAATGGAGAAGATTATCCATGACTTCTACTCAGATCTCTTTGATAGCCACGTCCACCTGCCCACATACCAAATTCCACAGGATGGATATGTCGTTCCCAATGTTCTCCCTTCTGAAATCCAACATGCCATTTCGTCGGTAAAGAGGGGAACAGCACCAGGCCCAGACAAAAGTCAGACCTGAACACCTGAAGAATCTGCTGTCGGTACTCATCAATACACTAGCTCGGCTCTTCACACGCTACCTGTCCGAATGCAAGGTGCCCTCCCAATGGAAAACCAGCAGGACAGTTCTACTGTTCAAGAAGGGAGACATTCACGACATCGGCAACTATCTCCCCATCTGCCTGTTGTCCGTCATCTACAAGCTGTTTACATGAGTCATCCCGAACAGGATTGGCAGAACACTAGATGAAGGGCAACCATGTGAGCAAGCTGGCTTCCTGAAAGGATTCAGCACAATCAACCATATCCACACTGTAACCAAGCTCATTGAGGTTTGTAGGGAGTACAAGATGCCACTCTGTCTCACGCTCATTGATTTAAAGAAAGCCTTTGATTCTGTGGAGACTGAAGCAGTCATCGAAGCCCTAGCAAAACAGGGTGTTCAAACCCAATACATCAAGATCCTTCATGAGCTGTATTACGGATTCACCACCAGGATCTCACCATTCTACAAGGAAGTGATCATTGATGTCAAAAGAGGGGTTCAACAGGGCGATACCATTTCACCAAAACTCTTCAGCGCCACCCTCAAGAACATCATGCAACAATTAGAATGGGAAGGAATGGGAGTGAAGTCAGATGGTTGGCAACTACACCACCTCCGCTTTGCCGATGATATTGTTCTAATAATACCAAGCATTAGCCAAAGCGGCACAAATGCTGGCTGACTTCGACCGAGAATGTGGAAAGATAAGGTCTACAGCTGAATCTAAACAAAACAATGTTCATGAAAATGAACTAGTTCCAGAGGCCCCATTCACTCTCAATGGAACAAACATCTCTGAATGCAGCAGTTATGTGTACCTAGGTCGAGAAGTCAACATGATGAACGACCTAAAAACCTGAGCTGCGCAGGGAGGAAGAGAGCAGCATGGAATGCCTTCAAAGGCATCGAAGAAATAGCTAAAAGGACAAAGAACCTCCCGGCTCCGGGCACATCTCTTCGACTCCACCATTCTCCCTGCATTAACATACGCCTCAGAGACCTGGGCCCTAGAAAGCAGGGATGAGAATGCTATCTGGGGTCTCCCAGAGAGGAATCGAAAGAGCTATGCTTGGAATATCATGCCTCACTCAAGTGAGAGAAGGGAATCCGGAGCTCTGACCTCCACAGCTATTCCAGAATCAGGGACGCTGTCTCATTTTGCCAAGGCACTCGAAAATCAGATGGGCTGGACATGTAATGCGATTTGGAGACGACCACTGGACTAGAGCCGTTACCGACTGGATCCCACGGGATGTCAAAAGACCACGTGGCCGCCCACCTACAAGATGGTCAGACTTCTTTGTCAAGACCCTGAAGGAACGGTTTGAGGCTCTTCATATTCCTGAATGGCACCAACCAGATGCCATTGGGCTACATTGGCACGTGATAGGGTCCAATGGAAATACTGGTACCCACTTGAGCAAATCGATGAATAATGGGATTCAAATGATCAAGTAATCAAGTGATCAAGGGATCAAGTGATACATATATACATATATACTTGATCACTTGATCAATCACTTGAATCCCGTTATTCATCGATTTGCTCGAGCGGGCGCCAGTAACATTTCCATTGGACCCTATCACGTGCCAATGTAGCCCAATGGCATCTGGTTGATTCAGGAATATGAAGAGCCTCAAACCGTTCCTTCAGGGTCTTTACAAGGAAGTCTGACCATCTTGTAGGTGGGCGGCCACGTGATCTTTTGACATCCCATGGGATCCAGTCGGTAATGGCTCTAGTCCAGCGGTTGTCTCCAAATCGCATTACATGTCCAGCCCATCTGATTTTCGATGCCTTGGCAAACGAGACAGCGTCCCCTGATTCTGGAATAGCGACGGAGGTCAGAACTCGGATTCCTTCTCTCACTTGAGTGAGGCGTTGATATTCCAAGCATAGCTCTTTCGATTCCTCTCTGGGAGACCGGAATAGCATTCTCATCCTGCTTCGTAGGGCCCAGGTCTCTGGAGGCGTATGTTAATGCAGGGAGAACGGTGGAGTCAAAGAGATGTGCCCGGAGCCGGAGGTTCTTTGTCCTTTTTAGCTATTTCTCGATGCCTTTGAAGGCATTCCCATGCCGCTCTCTTCCTCCTGCGCAGCTCAGGTTTTAGGTCGTTCATCATGTTGATTTCTCGACCTAGGTACACATAACTGCTGTATTCAGAGATGTTTGTTCCATTGAGAGTGAATGGGGCCTCTGGAACTAGTTCATTCTTCATGAACATTGTTTTCTTTAGATTCAGCTGTAGACCTATCTTTCCACATTCTCGGTCGAAGTCAGCCAGCATTTGTGCCGCTTGGCTAATGTTTGGTGTTATTAGAACGATGTCATCAGCGAAGCGGAGGTGGTGTAGTTGCCGACCATCTATCTTCACTCCCATTCCTTCCCATTCTAATTGTGGCATGATGTTCTCGAGGGTGGCGCTGAAGAGTTTTGGTGAAATGGTATCACCCTGTCGAACCCCTCTTTGGACATCAATGATCACTTCTTTGTAGAATGGTGAGATCCTGGTGGTGAATCCGCAATACAGCTCACGAAGGATCTTGATGTATTGGGTTTGAACACCCTGTTTGGCTAGGGCTTCGATGACTGCTTCAGTCTCCACAGAATCAAAGGCTTTCTGTAAATCAATGAACGTGAGACAGAGCGGCATCTTGTACTCCCTACAAACCTCGAGAGCTTGGTTACTGTGTGGATATGGTCGATTGTGCTGAATCCTTTCCGGAAGCCTGCTTGCTCGCATGGTTGTCCTTCATCTAGTGTTCTGCTAATCCTGTTCAGGATGACTCGTGTAAACAGCTTGTAGATGACGGACAACAGGCAGATGGGGGAGATAGTTGCCGATGTCGTGAATGTCTCCCCTTCTTGAACAGTAGAACTGTCCTGCTGGTTTTCCATTGGGAGGGCACCTTGCATTCGGACGGGTAGCGTGGTGAAGAGCCAAGCTAGTGTATTGATGAGTACCGACGGCAGATTCTTCAGGTGTTCAGGTCTGACTTTGTCTGGGCCTGGTGCTGTTCCCCTTCTTTACCGACGAGATGGCATGTCGGATTTCAGAAGGGAGAACGTTGGGAATGACATATCCATCCTGTGGAATTTGGTATGTGGGCAGGTGGATGTGGCTATCAAAGAGATTTGAGTAGAAGTCCTGGATAATCTTCTCCATTGCCTTTCTGGAAGATGTGATAGATCCATCAGGGCGTCGGAGGGCAGTCATCTTGGTCTTATAGTTGGCGAAGGACAGGCGGGCAGTGCGAATGCTTTTCCCGGCTTCTGCTGCATCTTCCAGTATTTCTGCTCTTCTGTCTTTGAGGTCTTCTTTATCGCTTCTCTGCACCGTTTAGCAAGCTTGGACGTTAGCATTTGGTCTCCTGAGGCTTGCGCCTTGCCACATTGGCGAATGAGCTTGAGAGTTTCTGAAGACAGGCGTCCTTTTGTGTCTTTCTCTCGGCATTCTTCGCACAATCATGGAGGTGCTGAACCAGTCGGGTTGTATTCTTCATCGATGTCGTCAATGATGGTATCTTCCCATGTTGCTGCAATGGTGCCAAAGAGTTCCCAGTTGGTGGTCGCTCTGGGAGTTCTCTTCTTAAACTTTGCAGCCTTTTCCCCCTGTGGGAAGTAGAATTTTGCACCAAGGAGACGGTGGTCCGATCCTGTTTGGAATTTGGGGGACGACAGCAACATCGGTCAGACAAAACCGTCGATTGAAGATGATGTGGTCAATTTCATTGTGGAACTGTCCGCCAGGAGATTCCCATGTCCAATGTTTCGCTTCAGCTTTCTGGAACTGTGAGTTCCCATGAATGGTCTTGGTGGACATGATGAACTCAGATAGTCTCTCACCCTGTTCATTCCATTCTAGGCCATGGGTCCCGATGTGGAGTTCTTCAGCCGATCTTCTTGGTCCTATCTTGGCATTAAAATCACCGACTATGATCTTGTAGAAGGTGTGATCTTTTTTATAGAACTCCTCCAATTCCATGTAGAATTTCTCAATTTCATCTTCTTTGTATGTGGATGTTGGTGCGTAGACAATGAAGATAGAAAATTGCTGGCAGTGGGCCACATCTCTTCAAGTGTAATCGTCCTATTGGGTTTGTTAGGCATTCAAATGAATCAATGTTTACGGCCATGTTCGTGTTGACAAGGGACACCAACGCCACCGATGCCTCTTTCGTCGCGATGTTCCAAGGAACAATTCTTCTCTGGTGTCAAATACAGCATGATGCAACTGACGCCTCCTCGTCTCAGTCAGACCAATGATGTCGTATTTCTGATCTTTTTGCTTGCAGCATCAGATCCTCAATATATGCTTCCGATGCCAGCGCACGTGCATTGAAAGTACAGTCAGTCATTTTAGTCCTTCTTCGCTTTGGCAGCCTAGGATGGCCATGAAATTTTATCAGGCACTGCTTGTTCGCCTTTTTACTGCTGCCATATTAAGGGCTCTTTCGGGGTCAGGAAAATAAACATTTCTGTTACTGGATTTGGCATATTGAACACGCATCGGACAGCTTGCCAGGCTCTGCCATGCGGGCACTATATTCTCATTACTTTGTGGGGCTCTCAATGGGGTGGGTAGAATATTTATGGTAATTTGGAGGTTAATTGGCCACAGTGGCGCCGCACACAACAGGGAAAGCTGGTTTCTTGCTCTGCCGGGTGTACCTGTGTCATATACATATAAACATATATACATATATATACATATGCATATGTATATATACATATATACATATGTGTATATATACATACATTTATGGTTCATCTGTAAATGCAAGGACTGAGAGCCTACCTACTACCAAGAGTATCCCACACATGGCAGAGCACGCATAAGCTACCCATGTCGATTCGGTGAGGCGCCAAAAAACAGTAACACAATAAGACCTCATGTCCATGAGCCTGAACGGAATAGTTTGAGGCTCTGTGTTCCTGGAGTGAGCAGATGCCCTTGGGAATACACTAGCATGTAACAGGGACAATGGAGATGTTACTGGCGCCCTTTGAGCAAATCGATGAACAACAGGAAGACAAGTGATACAAGTAAAAGTTCTAACATGTTAGCTGTAATCAAAGAAATCAGAATGTGCTCTGTTAATACCAAAGTACATTTCAGAGAACATAACATGATCAAAGACAATAAAAATCCTGGGGGGTCACATCCAGCTGTTCTGGGGCTTACTCCTAGTGCTGCACTTAGGGGATCATTCCTGGTGGGCTCAGGAACCATATGTGATGCCAGGAATCAACCCTTCAACCTATCCCAGACAAGACATCTACAGCTGAGGCCGGGATGGGAGCAGGAATGAGAGTCAGAGAAGCAAGTGCATGAAGCAGCCCAGATAGATCCAGGTGCTGCTATGGAAAGAGCACTGGGCCAGGAGTCCTCACTTGTGGTTACACAGTTGACTTCTCCTTAGACAAGCCTCTTCACCCCCCAGTGCTTCCATCTCTCTTCTGCAAAACCATCATAACAATATCTACTGGGGCAGGACCAGAAAAACACTTCAGATGCCGCATGAACCGACACTCTGATCTTGTCAATGCTTAGTGCTACGTGCTCCATGACCTACATCTGTGCTCAATGCTCATCTGTGATCATCTGTGATCATCTGTGATCTCTACTGTGTGCTCCATCATCTGTGCTTCATCAGCACTCTGGACTCCATCATCTGGGCTCCATCATCTGTGATCTCCGCTTTGTGTTCTATCATCTAAGCTCCATAATTAGCACTCTGTGCTCTATCATCTGTCCCCTATCATCTGTGATCTCTGTGCTCCATCATATGGTGCTCCATCATCAGCAATGTGGGATCTATCATCTGTAATCCATCATGTGTAATCTCTGCTCTGTGCTCCATCATCTATGATCTCTGCTCTGTACTCCACTATTTTTGATCTTTGCTTTGTGTGATCAGAGGCCACACTTAGAAGTGCCTGCAAATGACTGCAGCCATAGCCAAAGCGCACAGGTCAGGCAGCCCTGAGGACCTAAAATCAGAGACTCGGGCATGCCATGTATGTGCCTACCACTTGAGATTATTTTTTGCTGTTTTTTGTTTGTTTTTGTTTTTATCACTATCAGTGATCTATGTTCTTTCCTCCATCATCTGTGACCTGTATCTATGCTCCATCATGTGTGATCTCTGATCTGGGCTCCCTAAGTCAGGGATTAGGCAGATGACAGTGATCACAATATTAGCCCCATTATCTTGAGGCCCTCAGAATGGGCACCACCCTCCTGAAGCAGAAGGGACCTGTCCCCAATACTCACCCCAACTGCCCTTTCTTATAAGGTACCTCAGGATCTGAGGTCCTCTCCCTCTCATGAGCAAAAGGGAGGATGCCAAGATACCCACAGCTCCCTGAGAGCATCAAGGGACTGGGTCTGTCCTACCATCTACCTCACTGATCCCCTGAAGTCCTGGGCAGCCTTGACCAGGAGGCCACAATCCACTCTCTGCTATAGGGAAGAAATGGGGCTCAGACGGACCAGAGTCAGCAAGTGACCCCAGAGACAGTGACTGACCCTAGATTTGCCCAACTCCAGGCTCCAGTTCCTCCCCCGAGACCCGGAGACCCGTGGCATTCCTACCGACTTTCGGGTCAGCTGACTCCTTGTCAGGGCACCACCATGCCTGGAAGGACACTGAGCTGCCTCCCTGCTCTCACTCAGGAGCTCCAGGCTCCCCAGATTCCCCCACTGTGACACCCAGCAAGGTCTCCAGCTAGAAAGCAATGCCCCGGATGAACTCCATGGCACCAGAAGCCAGTGACTTGAGCATTCCACAGTGTACATCCTACAATCAACATTCCATATCCTATGTTCCACGTTCCACAGTCTATATTTCTACTTCTAGTAAGACTCCAGGAAGCTGGTACCCACCTGGAAAGCCACGGTGGACCCATGGCAACAACCTGTCCTGGGGGACCTGCCACCACAACGGTTCCCTTTGACCTGATGGTGAAGACAGTGCTCAGCAAGCACCAGACCACGTGGCCCCTTTCACCTATGAGACATTTGAAGCTGCAGTGTCTCGTGGCTAAGGTGGGTACCCCAGTAGCTGGTCTTCCCAGGGGCGTACCCTTTCCCCATAAGGTGACATGCTGGAGCAATCAGGCATCCCCTCCCAAGCCCCCCACCAACCTCTGAGGATTGAAATCAGAAGGAATCAACACTGAGAGGAGCCCAAAGTCTTGGCAAGAGAAAGAACTGAGGAAAATGACACCTCTCTCCTGGGGGCAGCTACGGGAGGGGCAGGGGCAGAACACAGGGGCTAAGGGGACTGTCCAACCTCACAATGACAAGGGGTCTGGGCTCCCTAGGAGTCACTGATCTCTTCCCTGGGCATCGGAAACAAGGATAACAGTCCTACTCACCCCTTGACAGCACTGGCTGCCAGGAACCCCATATAAGTTTGTGTCTGTTTTCCAACACGGGTTTTCAATGTTCTAACGCCCAACTCAGCAGCAGGTAACAGCCCAAGAAAGGCAAGTGATGGCTGGCAACTCCCAGGCAAATGAGTCAACTCCCTCCCTGCTGTGTTCTTCTCAGGCAAGGGGAACACGCCTCGGCAGAGACAAATGTATCAAGACCTCTATTAATATCATTCCCCCAAGATGAACGAGCTGCGCTGCTCAGCCAGGCAAGCCGCGGCGAAGCGCCTTCCTGTCCCCGTGAAATACAGCCTGCTTTAAAATGGATGCCGCAGCTTGAGGAGCCGAGTTTCTCTATTTTTTCCTGCCCTGATAGCTGTGTGAGCTTTAATGTGCTTTAAAATGTGTAATAAAAATATAATGAAAAACATACATTTATTCAATGTGCCTTGGTAGGGTGATGCTCTGACGCCGGATGCCATAAAAGTGGAGTTTTACGGCATTTCTTCCATCACCTCCTTCCACTTAGAGCCACCCACCAATATTGGCCAGAATTTAGAGCTGCTTTCTCCCGCCTCTGTCTCCCCGGTAATAAGCAAGTGCCAACACCTTGCTGCCTTCCGTGGCAGCCTGGTTCCATGCTCCACCCCAACTTCCATCTTCCCGACTCTCCCCACATCCCGCCATCAAGATTTCCCCCTGGACGCCTGGGCACTAATCCACAGAGCACACTCATGGCCAAGTCCCAAGGACCTAAGTAGAGGTGGCGTGAGATGGTCAGACACAGCCTGTCATGAGGCTGCTCTCTTAGGCTGGAGGGCCCAGGCAACACCCAGTTCACTGCTCTGGCTAAGACCAGGCCCCTCAGGAGGCGGGAGAATTTTACCACCAAAGGGGCCAGTGCTGGAATATGACCCTCCTCCCCAGCTCCAACTACAGCTCAGGGAGACCGCCTGGTTCTCACAGGTGCTTGTGCTCCCCCCATGGGTCCCCCTTTCCTGGAAGCAAAAGAGGATTATGAAAAGAACCCGCATCCCTGAGGCCAGCAGCACCTCCACCAGCCTGGCACCTGCCCGTGGCAAGAACACAAGACATAGAACAGCACTGGAGTCAGCCTGTGTCTTCTGCCTGTCTCGCCCGGCTCCCCAAGTGATGGAAGCTAGCCACTCAATCACCCCATACTAGGGGTGTAACCCCCACTCACAACTCAGCCCCCCAAATTTCAGAGAAATGATGAGACCCCTCAGGAGCCGGCCTGAATCCCACCTCCCCACTTTTCATTCTCTGCCACACCTCAGTGGCCTCAGCCACATGGGCCACATGCTTTGGGACACACCTCTTCCCTGAAGTGTCCATCCAAAGGAGCAGATTGATGGACTCAGCAGCTCTGCTGAGACACTCAGTTCCTCAGCACTCACATCCCTCAGACAAGCAGCAAAGACAGCTCTGGGGTCAGGCAGGAGTCAGGGGGCATGTTCTCCCCACTCCACATGAGCTCCCTGTTCCCATCCATGCACCATCCTTGGACGCCAGGGGCATCATCACCCCACCACCAGGCCTGGAAACATCTTATCCTGGCGAACAGTTGCCACTGTGTGGGGAGCAGTGCTAGAATGGAAGCTGTTTGCACAGTCATCGTAGGAAGTGCTAGAAAGAAAGGAGGAGCGGAGAGCAGGGAGCACAACTGGAAAGAGGAGTCAGGGGCAAGGAAATGCCAGGGATGAGCACACGTCCACACATTCGTCTGGCTCCTTCCCATCACCTCATCTGGGCCCTCCAACCTGCCCAACAATGGACCTCGGGCAGTGAAGAGAATGTCCTTAACAAATTCAGGACGGCTACTGAGTCTAAACAGAGAGCACAGAGACCCCTAGGGACCCAGGTAGCAACGCATCAGATGCAGCACATCTATAAACTACCCCACGCAGGAAGGGTGGGGTGGGTGCAGGGAAGCATGACTCACACAGAGACAGGCACTTCACAAAACAAAGTGCCCGTGGCAGTCAGGAAACAGTTGTCGTACCTCTGGCAGCTGAATATGGAGCAGGGATTAGGCTTCCAACGTCCACTGGCCGTGGGATGTTCATAATCAGAGCTCAGTGGGCCGGAGGCCAGACAACAGATAAGGTGCTTGCCCTGCATGCAGCCAACCCCAGGTCAGGCCTGCCCTGGCACCATATAAGGTCCCCCAGCCCCACCAGGAATCATCTCTGAGCACGGAGCCAGGAGAAGGCCCTGAGCATGGCCGTGTGGTCCAAAAAAAAAAAAAAAAAAAAAAAGAAAAGCAAACAAAAATAAATAAAATGAGAGCACTGTCCTTCGAGGTGTCACTAACCTGTGAGCCCGGTGAGCTCTGTCGCCTGTTGTTTGTCTGGAGCAAAACAGTCAGGTCTCCACTTTTGACACAACACCCCTCACAGCCCTACACAGCTAAAACGTCCTGGACGTGACTCGGGCGAGCTTCCAGAATCATTTTCCTTCCAGAGCAGCAAAAACACGGTCACGGCTCTGGGTTTGCCTGGGCCAAGATGAAGCTCTGTCGCGGCCCGTGGAGGCCTCCTCTTCCTCCCTCCAGCCTTTTGTCGCATGTTCTTTCCATCAAAACACTTTATAAAATACTGTGTCATTGTTAGAAAACAGGAGACAGGTGTTAAGTCAGTAGCTTTAGCTCCTTCTCTGGAGCTTCCCGTGACAGTGGGCTCGGGTGCAAGAGCTGATTCTTCCGGCTCTACCGGATTCTCCCAACCTCCCCACCCCACGCCCTCCAGATCTAGTCAGGTGACCCAGGCCAACCAATCAGCTTGCTGAATCTACCAAGACGCACAAGGTCAGAGGTGGCCACGTGACCGAGCTTGTCCTATCAGCGCGGGCCCAGGACCCAGCCAGCACCCAGGGAATTTAAGGTCCGCTTTCTGCGGATGCTGAACCAAGAACGATTTGACCTGAAAATCCTGGACCCATTTTGGGCTCCGGGGGAAGAACAGGCACCGCAGAGCAGCCTGAAGGTGAAGGACGGCGCTCATGGTATGCCTGGACGCCTGGTCGCCACACTTGCTTCAGTAATGGCGGTGAGTACAGGTCGTGATGGGTTTCCTGACAAACAGGTTTTGCGAACCCACGGCTTCCCTCAGGTGCAGTCACAGAAGTGTGCCGTTCCATAATGCCGCCATGCAATGTGCTCTCCGACAGAGCAGATGCGCTTAGAGAGAACGCCAGAAAAATGAGAGCATGGAGCCACTGACGTGTGGTGGAGCCTCCTGTTAGGTAGGTCAGACCCCATCTGAGGTAGCCATAAATTCGGGGTCTATCCCAGTCTGACTGCGAGAGAAGGCGGAGGTGGTGTCAGAATACCGATACCCTGAAGAGAAGAATGAAATGATGACTCAGAAGAGAAAAGGCGAAGGGACGCCGGAGAAGTTCTAGTTACGGGGGGATTCATACCGCTGGTCAGGAAGACGAGGGGAGTATTCAGGAATACTGAGCGCCAGATCCATCATGTTTTTTTTTTCCAGATGCATTTCTAGCCAGCCTCCAGTCCACGGCTTTGACAAGGGGCCTGAAGATCTGATAACACTTGGTGGTCTATGAAGGTAAACCTCACGCTTCGAGCCCACTGCTCCTTGTGAGGGACCTATGCTATGGGCCACGGGAGAACAGCTGTTTTCCTCCCATCCTGCCAAGTGTGGCCTCACTGCTCA